>CM069914.1:41801735-42006746 GCA_036172215.1 Camellia granthamiana
AGACACAAATCACATCCTAAGGATCCAATTTCATACCCACTTAGCCCCACACAATCATGTTATCATTTAGCATACTGAGCATACAACATCTCTATTAAGCGAGACAAACCCATTGTGGTAAGAACCACTTTCCAGGTACCCAAAGTATTCAACCCGGTACGCTTTGATACCAAGTTATAACGTCCCAAAAATAAATAGATAATTTACTCTCGTATAATATTACAAACATGCGGAACACAACAACAATATGATTACACAACATTGCTTCCAATACATGCCTCAATACATTCTTTTAGTTCTACAACATGAATTGCATCCATAATGAATGAAACTAAATTATTACAAGTTAATGCCTTAAAGGCTACAAATTTCCATGGCCTTGCTCGGTTACAGCAAATGAGTCACAACTCAATACAAAGAAGCCTGTGGCTTAATTTACAACTATAACCAAGAAAGAAATGAATACGAGCCTCAAGCTCCAAGATCCTCCCAAGTCATCACCTTGACGGAGGCACACCAGCTCACCTCAAAGTGGTTTCTCTTGTAGGATGAGCATAAAGCCCAGTAGAAATAAACTTAATGACATGTATGAAGCTTAACATTGTCATAATATGTATGCACATGAAATGTCATGATAAAACATACATTTTTCCCTCTTTGAAACAATGCAATGCGAGATTTTCAAAAGATCTTTCCAAATCATCAATATTCCTTCAAAACAATCAAGAGGTAAATATAATGAATAAATCCCCAGGCTCGGCACCTACTGCATGGGTTTTAGGTCTTACACCAAGGACACACAGGCTGACTTAATTCTGCTTTAACACTCCCTCATAGCTTTACCATTTTATTTATCCATTCAATAATACAATCCACATGTCAAAACAATAATACATTATCCAAAACATTGAAATCTCCAATTACAAATTCATCATGTGATCAATGCAATGTATGATTTGTAAATATTTTCATTCCCCAATCCCCATGCAGTTTCTACAACTATCAATACAACCCTCCACCAGTTGGTAAAATAATTATCTCTAATTAAAAGACAACATCAATAATAATATTCCAAAATCATAACCAAATCGGAATCCCAATGATTTATACAAAATCTCATAATTTCCAAACAACATTCACACTCCTCATGAGTCTTGTGAATCTCAATCGAAAATATACAATTTTCCCAAAACTTTGTTCATATCATTTCCAACGAAACCAATATTTCAAAAGAGTAAATAATATTCGATATTTTTCCAAAAATTCAAACCTTTCTCAACCAAACATCATTTCAACCAAAATCCCACAACCATTCTAATTCCATCATTTCTCCAGAAAAGCATCCAAAACCCTAGTTTTTTTATTAACCTTTGAAAACCCATTAAAACCAAATTTTTTCTTCAAAAATACATAACACAACAGCCACAAGGTTACCAATCCCAAACCATAACTGAAAATAAGTATTTTCCCCCAAATTTGTGCATTAATAAATATATATCCAAATCCATTTTTTTTGAAAACACATAACTAACAAAATAACGTATAGCGAAGCTAAACAACATGCACACCGTTAAAAAAATCTCTACCTCAATTTTGGAAGAGAAGAAAGCCCAAAAACCCCAAAACTCAACATCGATAAAAACATGAACTTTTCAGATTAAAAAGAAGCTCTAGGTAAGCTCTATATTTTTCTCCAAAGGACAATGGTGGAGAAATCGATGGATGATGGTGTATTTGAGGTTTAAAGACAAGTTTTAGAGAGAGAGAGAGAGAGAGAGAGAGTAGATCTAGGTTTTTGAAATGTTTAGAGAGAGAGAAATGAAAAATTAATCCAAAAAGTGACTTTTACGGACTGATATATACGCAGACCGCTCAAGCCACCAAACACAATTAGTGAGACCAGACTGATATATACGCAGACCGCTCAAGCCACCAAACACATTAAGTGAGACCACTCGAGCGAACAAGTTACCGCTCATGCGCACAATGACACCCTCCTAGAAGTTTTGCAGAAAGAGGCAGACCGCTTGAGCGCAAGAAGGACCGCTCGAGCCAATATTGCTCGAGCGCAAGAAACACCACTCGAGTGAAAAACAATACCCTCCCAATATCTTTGCAGACCTGCAAAAATACTGGAAGTTCTCAAAGACCGCTCAAGTGAACAAAGGACTGCTCGAGCGAACTGACCAAAATCTGGGCAACAATTTTATTGAAAAACAAACTCCCAACCTGTTCCAAATGCAACAACGACAACCAAACAACCAAACTCAATAAGGAATAAGATGAATAGGAATATGAACAACCATTCAAGAATAAGAATCCCGGATCCAAAACAGTAAATGGGCCAAATCTAAACCGGAATCATCATAGAGAGAGATCTGTATGTATTGTATATAATGTGATTCTAATAAAAATGTACAAAAGCTCCTATATATATGAGAGTGTGATACAATCAAATATGGAAGAAATAATAAATTTCCAATCTAATACCAAAATTAAGGCTAATCCAATACCTAAATATGTACGGTATATAATGTATCTATATATATATACATTAACATCCCCCCCTTAAACTCAAAGAGGATAAGCATCAACCAACTTGAGTTTGGAAACTAGTTCACTGAAGCGACAAAGAGAGTGAGCCTTGGTGAAAATATTAGTAGGTTGATGGACACCCATGTCAGCAAGAAGCCATATCATGGAGGACATCATTATGAGCAATCTAAATGAAACTCTAATTGTCACAATAGAGAGAGGTAGCACCAGGGAAAAGAACACCCATGTCAGCAAAAAGCTAGTGATGCCACATACGTTCTTGGGTAGTGTCAACAAAAGTACGATATTTAGCTTCAGTACTAGAACAAGCAATGAGAGATTATTTCTTGCTACACCAAGTAAGAAGAGAATCCCCTAAGAAGAAATAAAAACACGTAGTGGAGTGTCGATTAGTAGGATCTACAGCTTAATCATCATCAGAAAAGACACGAAGCTCAAGAGAAGAATGGACATAATAATGAAGTCCATGGAACATGGTGCCTTTGAGGTAGCGAAAGATGCGAAGCAGAGCAGTATAATGAGGGGTGTGGACAGCCAACATGTACTAACTAATAAGGTAGACAGCATAAGCAATGTCAGGATGAGTCATGGTGAGATAAACAAAAATACTTACCAGCAAGTGATAAAGAGTAACATTGGAGAGAAGATCCTCATCAAGTGGAGTGAGATGATTCTGAGTATCAATCAGAATAGAGGCAGTCTTACAGTCAGTAAGAGTAGCATAAGCCAAAAGGTTGGATGTATATTTGGCCTGTGACAAATAATAACTAGTGAAATCATGAGAGATTTCAAGACCAAAGAAATAACTGAAAGTACCAAGGTCCTTCATCTCAAAGTGACAGCAGCTGAGAAGGTGTTTAAGGCTAAGAATACTAGCCTTATCATCACCGGTGATAATTATATCATCCACATAAAGGAGAAGAAGAGTAGTGCTATGATTAGTTTTCCAAACAAAAAGAGCAGAGCCATATGAGTTGGAGGTGAAGCTGAAGTTGTGAATGGTGGAACTAAACTTAGCAAACAAAGCACGTGGGGCTTGCTTGAGACCATAGAGAGCTAAAGTTTGCAAACCTTGTGAGCTAGATAAGCAAAGCCAGGGAGAGGTTACATGTTGACCTCCTCAAGAAGATCACCACTAAGCAAGGCATTTTTCATATCCATCTGAAAAACATCCCAGTGGCGAGCAGTAGCAACGACAATCAAGCCACGAATAGAAGTAAGCCGAGCAATAGGAGCAAAAGTCTCCTTATAATCAATGCCATATTCCTAAGTGAAGCCTTTTGCAACATGGTGAGCTTTGTAGCGCTCAATAGAACCATCAAAATGGGTATTGATTTTGTAGACTTATTTGCAACCAATTGCAATCTTTCTAGGAGGAAAATTAATAATGTCCCAAGTATGAGTTTGTCTAGAGCATGTAGTTCATCAATCATAGCTTACTGCCAAACAGGATTAGTACGGCATGTTCAAAAGTAGAAAAAGTAGTGGACCCAACAATATAATCATGAAGATGAAAAGGGGCTAAGTTATCCATTGTGGATGACTGGAGATGAGAGCTATGATGGAGGATCCGGTAGGAAAGAAGGACCAGGAGACTTAGTAGGAGACTCAACAGGAGCTGGAGGACCAGGAGAGAGAACTGTAGGGCCATCAGAGGGAGCAGTCTGAATGAGATCAGGTGTAGGCAAAGACGTCTTTAGAGATGAGGAACCTGCATCAAATTCATTAAAGAAAATATCGATGGAAAGATTAGTAAACATGATAGAAGTAGAGAGTGAGGATAAATGAAATGAGGATAGGAATAAAAACATTTTATGCTCCCAGAAAACCACACAACAAGAGACACGAAGACGGTTAGAGATAGGATCCCAACAGCGATAACGTATATGCTCAATCCCATGCCCTAGAAAGCAACAAAGACAAGAACGAGGTTCAAGTTTGTTGTGTTCATGGGGTTGAAGGAGGACAAAACATGCAGACCCAAAAAGCCTAATAGTTGATTATTGATGACAGGAGTGGGAACACAATTAATGGTGTAAACAACGGTAAGTGCAGCTTCCCTTCAAAAGTTTTTAAGACACGAAAGAAGAGAGAAGGAGAGCTCGAATAGTGTCGAGAATATGCGTATGTTTTTGTTCAGCGCGTCCATTTTGCTAGGACGTGCTGGCACGAGAATTATCAGGCTGAGTATTATGACTCCGAAGGAAAGAGAGAAAATCTAGATCCCTAAATTCTATAGCATTATCAGATTGAAAAATTTTAATAGTCTTAGAAAATTGAGTTTTGACCATTTTTGCAAAATTGTAATAAGGTTGTTTAAGTCAGATCGACTTTTCATGAAAAATAACCAAGTAAACCGTGAAAAATCATCAACAAAAACAACAAAATAATGTGATCCCCTATGGTAGTAATAAGGTTGTTTAAGTCAGATCAACTTTTTATGAAAAATAACCAAGTAAACCGTGAAAAATCATCAACAAAAACAACAAAATAACATGATCTCCTATGGTAGTAGTAGGTGATGGGCCCTAAATATCAGAATGTATAAGATCAAATGGGGCATAAGAAACAAAATTACTTTTATTAAATGATAAAGGAGGTTATTTTGCAAGTTGACAAGGAAAACAATCAAAATTATCAAGAAGTACATAACCCAAATAACCACTAGAACTAAAGAGTTCAACCTACTAACAGAAATATGCCCTGAACGACAATGCCAAAGATGAAAAGGGGACTAATTAGAAGCAGGTCCAGGAGCAGCTAATTGTGTGGAGGAACATGAAGGTGAATGAGCTCATAAAGACGTCCATGCTTACAACCGATCCCAAATGTCTGTCCCGTCTCAGGATCCTGCACTAAACGACCATTAGCAAAAAAATGTGACAGTTAGACTAAGCTCACATAATTGACTAATAGAAATAAGGTTTAAGGTAAGTGCAAGGATAAGATAAAAATTTAATAAAGACAAATGAGAGGTGGAGACAGAACCAACATGACTTGTAGACATAAGAAAACCATCAGCAGTATGAATGAAGGGAATATAAGTAGAAGAATAGATACAATAAAATATAGTAGAATTGGAAGTCATATGATTACAAAATGATGAGTCAAAATACTAGGAAGATATACCTGAAGTCATAGACAATGCAGTAAAGAGAAGTGTACCAGAGGTGGAGAGAAACTGTTTGAACATGACTTCAACATCAGTTTGAGAAAAGGCAGGAGTAGATGGATTTAAAGACTTAGATAAATCCATAGAGGAAGTAGCAGCAGTGTGATGAACATATAAAGATCTGGATTGATTCCCCAGAATGATGTGAATTACCCCTTGAAGAGCCACCACAAAAGGAGTGACTAGTAGAAGATGAGCGAGATGGATTGCAAAAACAATCTTGTTGCAGATAACCATAACTAGTCTTATTGCAATATCGGCAGGATCTAACTAGGCAATGAACCAAAAGATGAGTAGAAAGGAGGCCCCGATTCTCGCAATAAATGCAAGCATTGGACTGCTGGGTGGTCAATGAAGAAGAAGAACTCTATAATTGAGGGGTGACAAGAACAAAGTCCATATGATGAGTAGGGAGAGTGCCAAGATAAGTCTCCTGGGACAACAACTCTGAGAGCCATGAGAAATGCATGCACTGGCTCAAAATAAGTAGTGAGAGCCATGAGAAACTGAACCAACCATTGCTGATTGCGATATGTAGTGAATAAAGAGACATCTTCAATGTGAGACCACGTAGCTTCAGAGAGAGCAAGATGGTCCCAAACAGAATATATCTGAGAAAGAAAATCATTAATGGGCTGACCAGGCTCTTGATGCATGCGGTGAAGCTAACTCTAAAGTTGATACTGATGAGCAAGACCAGTAGTTTGGTATTGTTCCTTAAAAAAAATCCCAGATGTCTTTGGCAGAAGTGGCAATGGAGTCAAGCTGATAATGACCAAATTATAAACTGATGGAGGTAACAGATGTGAAGCCAAGTAATGATCTAGTAGTTTTTAATGTCTCAATCCTCTAAATGGCCTACATATATGGCAATAGTTTTCTCAACCTCTTTCACCAGTTTGACCACATTCCTGGTGATAATGTGCCACAGTTTCTTCCATTTTAGAAAACTAGACACGGCTTGGGCCTACAAAACATAATTAGAGCAGCCAAGAATAACAAAAATCGGGTAGGAAGCATCATTGTGATCCATAATAAGACAAAAATAAGCAAAAACAACATTGGAGAAGCAGAATCGGGCAAAATAGATCGAACCAGTGAGTCCAAAAGGTCAAAAATAACTGGGAAAGGGGCCGAATCAACCAAAATAGAGTAGAAAATAGCCAAAATAAAATAATAGACCAATTACAACTCAGGGTTGACGTCAACAGGAGGCAAGATGCACAATAGTAGAGGGAGGCATGACATATGATAGCAGAGAGAAAGGGTACGGTGCACGGTAGCAGTAGAAGACGCGGCGTGCATGAGAAGGGTTGATGTTAGACTGATGTCAGCGGCTAGTAAGATAGCTGGCTGAAGCAGTGGCTAACAAAATGGCTGCCGGTAGTAGCGAGTAAGGGTGACATCAATGCAGAAAGAATGACATCAGCAACATACCGAAGCGCACGTATGAGTGCGAGTGAGAGTGACAGTGAAAGACTAGGACACGCCGATGATAAAAGTGGCGTGTGAGGGTGCATGAGGGTACGTGAGGGGCTGTTTGATGATGAGTTTGGTGGCGGTGGAACCGTGAGAAAATTCTGAGCACTTTGATAAAAAAAATTGTGAAATTTTGTTTAACAATAGTGACTAAACAGTGTCGCTGAACAAATGATGATGTATTATTTGGTTGATTGAAAAGAGATGCTATGGTGCCGTTATTTATGGGTAGTGAGTAAGACAAAAGAGGAGCTAAGATTTAAAACCTGTGTTCTGATATCATGTTGCAATAATAACAATGGTTGGTTGTGTATGTGTGTGTGTGTGTGTGTGTGTGTGTGTGTGTGAGTGTGAGTGTGTGTGTAAGAGAGAGAGAGAGAAATCTGTATGTATTATATATAATGTGATTCTAGTAACAATGTACGAGGGCTCCTATATATAGAAGAGTGTGACACAATCAAATATGGAAGAAAGAATCAATTCCTAATCTAATACCAAAATTAAGGCTAATGGTGGGAAGTTATTAGGAGTTACATTAAATCATGGATCCAAGCCTATCTGTATATGTCTGTGATTACCATTAAAAAACTGATGTTTTTCATAATAGAATAAGCTTTAAACTTTGTTCCTTCTATTTTTCCATATGGTTTTGTGAGAGTGTGTTACATATTTGTTTCATGAGTTGATCAACCAGAACTAAATTCAAAGGCTTAAACAACATGGCAGGAAGTATATTCCTCTTTTATTAAATTATTTTAGTTCTCACAATGGCACCAATGACAATGATGGTAGAGATATAAGGATAGTGCTTTGTGGTGATGGTGGAAGGGTAATGTCATGAAAATAAAAATGGAGTGGTGATAGCAGTGTAATAATGATAGTTGTTGTGGTTGTAGTTGTGGCAACGATGATAATAGTTGTGGAGGTGAAGGGTTGTAGTAGTTATTGCAGGGTGGTAGTAATGACAATGGTGACTATGGTGGTGGTGTAGTGGCGATAGTGAAATAATAATAATGTTTTATGACAATAATGACAATGGTGATGAAGGTGATGATAGTGGTGGTAGTTGTGGTGGTAGTAGTAGTAATAGTGGTGGTGGCGGTGGTTGAATTTATAATAGTGTACATCTAGGCTTATGTTTAGTATTTATAAATTTAGTCAAAATTAAATAAGTTATATATCACTTAAATTTTTCTTAACTTTTAGTTGATATTTTTGGAGACACTTAAATTTTTAAATAATATCAATTGTGATTATCAAACGAGTTTAATTAATTATCACTTAATATATTTAATTTTAAGTACTGAATTATATTATCAAATATCACCTTATTTTCCAAAAATTATGTTCTTCCTATAGGTTTAAAAATTATGTTTTCTAACTTATTTTTGTTTTTAAAAATATAGTTTGAGTCAAAATTGATTCTTTGTTTACAAACACCTAGGTTACAAAATAATGTTTTACAACTTAAAAAATTATTATTATTATTTGCTAACTAGTAGTTTACTTGAAATTATGCTTTTACTTGCAGTTATGCTTTTATAAACATTAGATTATACGTTATTTTTTTAAGAAGAAATATCATTTTACCTTCCAAGCTATTACACGAAAATCAATTTGGACACCAGATTTCGTATTATTTTAATTTAACACCTAAACTTTTTTAAATATGATGAATTTACCCCTGCTGTCTATTTCCATTTACAATCAAACGGAATGTGTTGAATTGTCCCCTTAAACTATTATTTTGGAGGCAAACTAAAGGCTTTTCCTATCATTTCCAAGCATTCCCCTTCAGATATTTAATGCAAAAATAGAGAAAAGAAACAGAACATGTTTGCCTCATAGTTTGAGAGAGAAAATGAGGAACAATCGAGGGTCAAGAAATAAGGAAAGATGGAAATCAATTGAAAGAACATGGACCTCAAGTGGCATGGAAGACATGATGTGCATCTTTTGTGGAAGATGAAAGGTGATACAAACATCATGGATTGATGCAATCCTGGTAGGACGTTTCTCACCTGTCCCAATAGTGGCCACAATCACTTCTCCTGGGTAGACCCAACTATGTTCTCACAAGTAGTGTAGATCATCCCTAGATTGTTGAAGAAGGTAAATATGCTGGAAGCAAAACTATAGACAAGGAATGGAAGAAAGAGAAAGCTATGGATATCCTTGGTTATCTCATGGTGCATTATTATATCAATGTGGTTTCTAAAGTGAGGAGACAAAAGGCCACTGACTTTATGGTCCTATTGCCAAAAAATTGATCATAAGTTGAGATGTAATTTTTAATGAGAATGAAGCTTGGAGATAGGATGAAGATGAAGTTATCCCAAGTGAACAACCTGCCCTTGTGATTCCTTCAATAAGTTCTAGTGATCTAGTTCTAAGTGAAAAGTCTTGTTGATATATATGATTCATGTGAATTTGTTTGCTTTGCCATGGAGCCTACTTATTTTGAAGATTCAGTAACAAAAAAGGAATGGTATGATGCAATGAATGAAGAAATGAAGGCCATAAAGAAGAATAAGACATGGAACATGGTAGAGCTACCTCTCGGTAAAGAAGCTATTGGACTTAAATGGATTTACAAGTCCAAGTTTAATTCTGATGGAACTCTCCAAAGGCACAAAGCTCTATTAGTTTCAAAGGGATATGCACAACAGCCAGGTATTGATTTCCTTGAAACATTTGCACTAGTTTCTCAAATTGATGTTGTTCCTTGAAACATTTGCACTTCTTTGGCGGTGATGTTGTTCCCTGTATGTGAACAAAAGGAATAAGTGTAATGAGAATTATGCTTAAGGATTTTTGAAAAGGTTTTTCAAAGTGGTGTAATTTGGAGTTTTTAATTTGTTTATTATTTGGGTGTACCATAAATTATGATTTTATCTTTGAGGGTAGTTTGTAAAAAAACAATATATTGAGAATAAATTACAACACTAAATAATTTTTAAAACAATACTAAGAAATTAGGCGTATGGAATAATTTTTTAGATGGAAATAGAATCCCCTACATCATACATGGGCTTGGAAATGGCATAAATGGGGCTCACTAGTGAAGGCTTAGAAAGGTGGGCCTGTTCAATGGAACAATGGGGTCCAATGATTTAAAGGGAGAGGAAGAGATTGGATTCAAATAGGGCCTTAGATTAGTAGAGAAGAAGAAAAGGAGAGAAGAAAACAAAGATAGAAAAGAGAAAATTTCATTTTTACCCTTATACTTTGCCTCAATTTTCAATTACACTCCTAGACTTTGAATAATTTCGATTTTACTCTTAAAGTTTTTGAAATCATATCAATTTAGCCTCTACTGTCAAATTTGAAGTGGAAAACGTTAAAAAAATTATATTTTGGTCCCAAATTTCAAAAGAAAGATGAAAACTCATCCTCTCTTACCCAAACTGACCCTTTCCAGCAACTCACCCCAACAACCACTGCAACCCCCACTCTACGGCGCAACTCTCTCACCCCCACAACACCATTTGTTTTCTTTGGGTTTCTTTACAAATTGTGTTGATTCTAGAAATTGACGGAGCTGCTTTGGAGAGAGATTAATTGTAATTTGTGAGTCATGAAATTCTAGACATTTTCATTTTTTTTTTTATTTTTTTTTTATTTATGCTTTTGGAGATGGGGTTTTTTTATTTTACTCTAATAAAATCATATTTTGGGAATCTTATGTTGTTTCTGCTTCTAGGATTCTAGGGTTTTGAGCCTTAGGAGTTTTTTTTTTTTTTTTTTTTTGAGGGGTGGATAAACATAGAGATGGAGGTTGTTGAAGAAGCCAACAAATCAATAGTAGCCATTTACAGCGTCACCTAATGCCACCGTGTCCTCTCCACACTGACTGTCTTCTCTGCTACGTCGTCAATCGCACCAGGCTCCCTCACTGCCTCCCCACCGTCTTTACCAGAATTTACCTTAATGGTTGCTTCTTAAGATATGATACATACAATTTTTCAATGAAAGTGCCGACCTAGTTCGAGATAAGGTGAATTATAGCAGTTCTTAATTGATTGTTAAAGCGAGGCGGGTTGAATTCAAGAGCAGTGTGAGTGAATTGGTTGGGAAGTTAATGAGTATTGCAGTAGAGAATAGTGGGTTTGCTATTGGGAAAGTGAAGTGTGTGCTTGGTTTGGTGTAATGTTGGAATACTGTGAGTGGAGATGGGTATAGAGAGTGTTTGGAGAAGGCGGCGAATGTGGTTAGAGCCCTGGCTCCAGTTCTAGCATATATGCTCTGACGAGAAGATCCAGACCACCGATGATATCAGAGACCGTACATGACCGATCACTAGAAAGCCATTGACAGAGCTAGAGTTGCAAGAGACATAGATTGGGACAAAGAACAAGTCAGCCCCATTCAGGTCGAGCGTCTGAACTGTAAGAATAGTTGGTAGAGAGAGAGAGAGAATAAATTGGGTGTATTGATATATTGAATGTGTGTTTACAGTGTGTATACAATGTTCAGAGAGACTCTCTTTTATAGAGGAGGAGAGAGTGTTCAAAGAGGCTTTTGGCCGAAAGAACCAAAAGCAGAAGTACAAACCAAACAACATTGTTAAAGGTACATTATTAAAGGATTGACAGCTAATATATACAATTTACTAATATATACTAACATCCCCCGTAAACTCAAGGAGGGTAAGCATCAACCAAATTGAGTTTAGAAACGAGATCACTGAAGCGACCAGGAGGATGAGCCTTGGTGAAAATATCAGCAGGTTGATCTGCAAAAGCAATAGGGAGAAAAAGAACAGTGCCATGTGTAACATGCTGGCGAATAAAGTGACAATTAATCTCAATATGCTTGGTGCGATCATAGAAAACATCATTGTGAACAATCTGAATGGCACTTTGATTGTCACAATAGAGAAAGGTAGCACCAGAAGAAGAAACACCCATGTCAGCAAGGTGCCATCGAAGCCAGAGAAGTTCCTGAGTAGTATCAGCAAGAGCTCGGTATTCAGCTTCGATACTAGAGCGAGCAGTGAGGGATTGTTTCTTGTTGCGCCAAGTAAGAAGAGAATCCCCTAAGAAGAAACAAAAACCGGTGGTGGAGCGTCGATCCCTAGGATCCCTAGCCCAATCAACATTAGAAAAGGCACACAGTTCAAAAGAGGAAGAAGTAGAGTAGTGAAGTCCATGGAACAGAGTGCCTTTGAGGTAACGAAGTATGCGAAGTAGAACAGTATAATGTAGAGTGCTAGGAGTCGACATGTACTGACTAACCAGATGAACAGCATAGGCAATGTTAGGACGAGTCACAGTGAGATAGACGAGACTGCCGACAAGTTGGCGATAAATAGTAGCATCAGAGAAAAGATCCCCATCGAGAGGAGTGAGACGAATCTAAGGATCAACTGGAGTAGAGGTAGTTTTGCAATCGGTAAGACCAATACATGCCAGAAGATCAGATGCATATTTGGCTTGGGACAAATAGTAACCAGTGGAATCGTGGGAGATTTCAAGCCCTAAAAAGTAGTTAAGAGTACCAAGGTCCTTCATCTCAAACTGAAGATGGAGAAAACTTTTGAGGCGAAGAATACCCGCTGCATCATCACCAGTGATAATCATATCATCTACATAAAGAAGAAGAAGAGTGGTACCATGAGTAGTAGTCCGAACAAATAAAGCAGAGTCATAGGAGCTAGAGGTGAATCCAAAGTCATGAATGGTGGAACTGAACTTAGCAAACCAAGCGCAGGGGGCTTGCTTGAGACCACAGAGGACACGTTGTAGTTTGCAAACCTTATGAGTTGAATAGGTTGACCCAGGGGGAGGTTGCATGTAGACCTCCTCAAGAAGATTACCATTAAAGAAAGCATTTTTGACATCCATCTAAAAGAGCTCCCAGTGGCGAGCAGTAGCAACAACAAGCAAACTGCGAATAGAGGTAAGCTAAGCAACAGGGCAGAAGGTCTTCTCATAATTAATGCCATATTCCTGGTTGAAACCCTTTACAATAAGACAAGCTTTGTAGTGTTCAATAGAGCCATCAAAATGAGTCTTTATTTTGTAAACCCATTTGCAGCCAATCATAGTCTTGCCAGGAGGAAGATCAACAACATCCCAAGTACGAGTTTTGTCCAAAGCTTGGAGTTCATCAGTCATAGCTTGCTGCTAAAGAGGATTAGTACAAGCCTCACGATAGGAGGTAGGTCCATAAGTAGATAAGGCAGCAGACCCAACAATATAATCACGAAAATGAATAGGTGGTTGAGTTACCCAGTGTGGTCGACCCGTGGGAGGATTTGTAGGAGGAAGAGATGGTGTAGAAGAAGGAGACAAACGAGGTGGCGCAATGAGAGGTGGACCATCTGGGAGAGCAGTCGGGGACGAGATCAGGGGTCAACAAGGGCATCTCGATGAAAGAGGAACCTGTATCAAAGTCATTAGAGAAGAGATCTATGGAAGGATTAGTAAACAAGACGGTAAGTGAGAGTGCGGGTAAGTGAAAGGTGGATAGGGAGGAAAACATTTTGTGCTCCTATAAAACTACATGCTGGGAGATACGAAGACGCTTAGAGAGAGGATCCCAATAGACAAAACCTTTATGTTCAATCCCATACTTAAGAAAGCAGCAAAGACGAGAACGAGGTTCAAGCTTAGTGTGTTCATGGGACTGAAGCAGAACAAAGCAAGCAGAGCCAAAAACCCAAAGATTGGTGTATGGAGGGGGAGTGCCATGCAGACGTTCAAAGGGAGTTTGATTATTGAGTACAGGGGTAAGAACACAATTAATAGTGTATACAGCAGTAAGGGCAGCTTCCCCCCAAAAGTTTTCAGGGCATGAAGAAGAGAGAAGGAGAGCACGAGTAGTGTCAAGAATATGCCGATGTTTCCATTCAGCACGGCCATTTTGTTGGGACGTGCCAGCATAGGAACGATGAGGCTGTGTACCATGACTCTGAAGAAAGGAAAGGAAATCAGAATCCCGATATTCCATAGCATTGTCAGAGTGAAAAATTTTAATGGTCTTTGAAAATTGGGTGTGGACCATTTTGGCAAATCTATAATAAAGGTGTTTAAGTTCAGACCAAGTTTTCATGAGAAAAACCCAAGTAAACCGGGAAAAATCATCATCAAAACAACAAAATAATGAGATCTCTCCATGGTAGTAGTAGGGAATGGGCCCCAAATATCCGAATGTATAAGATCAAAAGGTGCATTGGAAACAAAAGTACTTTTATTGAATGATAAAGCAGGTTGTTTTGCAAGTTGATAGGGTATATAATCAAAAGTATCTGGAAGTACATGACCCAATTGACCACTAGAAACCAAAGACTTTAAGCGACTAAAAGAAATATGCCTTAAACGACAATGCCAAAGATGAAAAGGAGACAATGAGGAAGCAAATGCAGGAGCAACGACCTGTGGGGAGTCAGGAACATGAAGATGAATGAGTTCATAGAGGCGTCCATACTCACGGCTGATCCCAATAGTCTGTCCCGTCTGAGGGTCCTGCACCAAACAATCATTAGCAGAAAATGTGACAATTATACTAAGCTCACATGATTGACCAATAGAAATAAGGTTTAAGGTTAGAGCAGGGATATAATAAACTTGAGGTAAACATAAAGGAGATGTGGAAACAGTACCAATATGCTTGACAAACATGAGAGAACCATCAGCAGTATGAATGGAAGGAATATTAGTAGAGGAAGAGATGGAAGAAAATATAGTAAAACTGGAAGTCATATGATTACAATAGGCGGAATCAAAATACCAAGAAGAGTTACCTGGAGTCACAAACAAAGCAGTAGGAGGAGCTGTACCAGAGGGAAAGAAGCTGTTTGAACATGGCCTCTACACCAGTTTGAGAAAAAAGATGGGTAGATGGAGTAGGAGACTTAGAGAAATCCTCAGAGGCAGCAGCAGCAATGCGATGAGTAGGAAAAGACTAATTCCTAGAACGATGAGAGCTCCCCCTAGAAGAACCATCGTGAGAGGAGTGGCTAGTGGAAGATGACTGGGATGGATTGCGAAAACAATCCTGCTGCAGATAACCAGGACTAAGTTTGTTGTAGTATCGGCAGGATCTGACAGGGCAATGAACCAGGAGATGAGTTGAATGAAGGCCCAGATTCTGACAATAGATGTAGGTAGTAGGGTTGTGACTGAGGAATGACAAGAACAGAGTCCACATGATAAGTTTGGAGAGTACCAAAATGAGTCTCCTCAGATATCAACTCAGAAATAGCCTGTTTAAGAGTGGGCAACAGAAGGCGATGAAGAAGAGAGGTACGCAATGGCTCAAAATAAGGAGTGAGAGCCATGAGAAATTGAACCAACCTCTGCTGATTACGATATGTAGTGAATAAAACAGCATCTTCAAGGTGAGGCCATGCCGGTTTTGAGAGAGCAAGTTGGTTCTAGACAGAATACATCTGAGAAAGAAAATCATTAACTGATTGGCTAGATTCTTGGCGCATGTGTGTAGACACCCCATTTTTGACCGTCCTCAAGACTTGGTTGTGCTTGTAGGTACACCCAACAACTAGTTCGATTGCTCGTCAAGCACTCGACTATCGCGACGGAACGTCACCGGTTCGAGCTTCCCGGACCCTGTATCCTTTCTGCCCTTTTTTTGGACCCTGACTAGGTCCTGCTAGAGTGGACCCTGTGGTGCACTGCCGGCCATGGCCTTGACCCTGCCGGCCCTTGGTGATGCCCTGCCGGCCAATGGTGAGCCACTGCCGGCCATTGCTGATGGCCGGCACCCCCCCTCTCTCAGCTGGTTTTCCTCCAGATCTTTTGAGCCAGCTGGATTTTTGTTATCTCCCCTCCATACACGTGTATGGAGGGATGGAACTCTTGCAAAGCTTCTTGAAGAAGCTTTGCATTGCCTTCTTCTATATAAGCAAGAGGGCTCCCTTTATATCAGAGGTTCCAGAGTTTTTGAAGGGCAAAACCTCTCTTTCTCTCCATATTGCTTGAGTTTTGTGCTTAGAAATTGGATTTCCTTGCACTTTTACACTACAATCCTTAGCACAACACCTCCACCATCCATTCTAGCACCTTGAGGGCCATTTGCAGAGGTTGAAAGCTCAGAATCTTGGACCAAAAGCTGCTGGAAAGCTGCTCTTCAAGGGTAAGTCTCTATTTCCTTTTTCTTGCCTTTTCTTGCTTCATCTATAAGCCATACTTGCAAGCATTTCTGGACTTTGTCATAAAATGTAAAGTGTTATATTTTGAGCTCCTCTTCAACTTTGTTTAAGGGCACTTTGCTGTTTAAAGTCATTTACTTCCTTGCTTGTTCAATCTCTCTTTTAGGATTGTTTTTGCATGATATATTAGCCTTAGTTGTGAGCTTTTTTGGACCTCGACCTAAACTGAAAAAAGTCTTTTTTTGACATCCTCTTCAAGTTTGATTAAGGTCTCTTTGCTGTTTGGGGTCATCTCCCCCTATGCATGCTTCATCTCTTCATGATTAGGGCCATGCATTAGAGCACTTGCATTGGCCATGGTTTGGCCTCTTAGCTTCTGAAATCCAGTGGATTTTCAATGGCTTAGACACTATTTTGAGAGCCAAAATCAGAGGGGGGTGACCCCCTCTCTCCTTGTCTTGATTGGTGGTCCTTTTGGTCTTCCAAAGGACCTCTTAATTGCATGCTTCTAGGCTTTGTTCCAGGCCCTTTTCAGTGGGTTTTAGGACCCCTATAGGCTATTTCCAGAGTTGGTTTGGCCTTTTTGAATGTCCATCATGCATGTGCTTAACAATCCCTTGCATGGCCCTCCAAAGAGGCCCCTCATTTTTGTATGCATTGGCTGCATTTCCATGATTATTTGAGCATATTTTGGCATGTTTTGTTCACTGATTTTGGCTGATTTGGTGAGATTTCATATGCTTCATATACATGCCATACAACTCATGATTACTAGCCAATCTTGCATGTTGCCTTAGCTCTTCATGTGATTACCTTTTGGCCATGCTTTGAACTAGAAATGTTCATGTTTTGGGACTGCCTTGGCTCTATCTTTGTGCTTCATGGTCAAATAATGCATGCTTTGTATAGCTGCAGTGTAATTGGCCTTGTAAGCTTTGTGTTCCGGTGATTCATGCATGCTATCTTTGAGATATTTAGATGACTTGGCATCACTTAATACTTCATTTCAGAGCATGTACCATTGCCACATTCCCACTTCATTCATGCTTCAAGTGTCTTTGAATGTTGCGCATTATTGCCTAGTTTAAGGCTTAGCTTGTATGCTTGCATGTCTAGGTGCTTGAGCCTTCATTCCAGCATGTTTAAGTCCTTGTTTAGGCTTAATTAAGGTCTGTCCATGCTTAGTTCATGTGTTCATGCCATGTATTGCATGCCTCCTTTGTATTGCTCTTTGTTAGCTTTCATGACTTAGGACCTTCGCATGCTTTACTCGTGTTGTTTAAATGATTTCGCATCATTTATCATCTCATTTCAGTGCATCTAGTGTTGTTACACTTGCATATTCGTCACTTCTTAGGCACTTTTGAGAGTTGCCCTTTTAAGCCTCTTTGATGAACCTTTTGCATTTTGCATGCTTGAGTGTGTTTTGTGGCTGAATTCATCGCTTTGGCTACTAATTTGGACCTAGTTGAGAGCCGTCCATCTTTGGTGTAAGCCCATCCTAGCATGTTGTTGCATGCTTGTCTTGCATATTGTTGTATGCTTGCCTTATATTTGCATGTTGTCGTATGCTAATTACATTACATGTTGTTGCATGTTCATTACCCTTCATTTCACATGCTTGGGTTAGTTGCATGTTTGCACACTTAAGTCATATTGCATGTTTGCCATGCTTATATGTTGCATTGCTTGGATTAAGTATTAATCCAAGCACGAGGAACAAGGGGTGTTTCATACTTCAAGTGATGGAACGCGTCTCAATTCTCGGTCGCCGAAGCTCTTGATGATTCATGATAGAGTTCTAGGCTTTACTTGCTTTATTTGTGCATTCATTTTCATATTGATTTGCACAAGTTGGATCTTTGGCCATCATGCATCGGGATGCGTGATTGATGGTCGTGGATCCGACTTGGCCTCTCCCTTGATGTTTGAGGTGATTTAGAGTGCCATGGTGCGTACATGTCCTTGGAAAACCCTCCATTTTTCTCTATTTTGTGCTTCGTTGCAGTTTGGTGTCACAGCACACCAGTGGCTGGCAACCTGCCATTGATGGCTGGCAGTGTGCCACCCTTGGCCGGCAATAGGCCATCTCTGGCCGGCAGACCTCTCTCCATGGCCGGCAGGCCACTGGTGACTTCTCCTGCAGTGTTTTGGTAAGTTTCAGCAATAAGCACTGGAAGACACCCTGCAAACAGAGCCTCTAAAGAGCAACCGGAAGACATTTCAAGGCGAGGAACCGAAGCGAGCATGCATACCTTCCTTTTCTCCAAACAGAGCTGGAATAGCACCGTTTACTGCTTTTCCTACTTGCTAGTCCGTTAGCATTCATTTATTTGTAATAATTAATTTGTTAATTAATTAAGTTGTGTAATAATTAGTTGTAGCTAGTTGTTCATTTGGTTCTGTAATAATTAATTAGCTTGTGAGTTAGTTAATTATGTGGCATGTATTATTTATTCGGACCCTCCGAGCGAGGGCACAATTGTAATAAGTGTGCGTGAGTGCGTGTATGTCTTCCAACCTCACGTCTTTCTTCTCTTTTATTTACTAGCTTTTGATGGTTAGTATTAGGACATGTTTAATTTAGCATACCTTATGTTATGCATGCGTGCATTCATCCATCTGTATTGCATGCACCGGGCTCGGCGCATCATACTAACTGCATAAGTATTCCAAATCTAACTTGAAATACGTGTTACTTGTTACATTTCATATGCCATCTTAGATTAGCCGAGCCTATTCTAGATTGCATTTTGTATGCGATGCATTAGGCACTCAACATGGACTTGGATCATGCATGTTTGCTAACTAGTTTACTGTTTTGGTTTGGAGTACTCGGTAAGTATTTATGCTTTAGCATCTCACATGAGTGTGAATGTTAACATGACAGCATGCCTACCGTGTGGCTATATGCTTATGTGCTAAACTGCCTGAATGCCTGTGGGTGAAGGTTGGATTACTTGAATTGGGATAATTCATTGAAATCTGTATTTTAGCCTACTTGCGAGTAGCGAATTTCAAAACATTTCCAAACAAACGGATATGCAATGCTTTGTTCCAAATTAGGCGATCTAATCTATACTTGTTTTGCTGTGCGCATTACATAGTAATTCTAGCTAATTAATCGGAATAAGAACGCATATGTTTTCAAAACTAGATATCATGGTTAATAGAGGCCGATCTTTGATCGGGTGAGCGGGGGTGCTCACGAAGTGACCTTCCCCAATCGTACCCAAGTTCCCGGGCCGAGGCAACTTTGGTGATGACGGACACGTGGCCTTAGGCAACGAGTCAGGGTTTTCTAAATTTCCCCAAAATAAAATATTTAGGTGGCGATTCTGTATCTGGAAAAGCAGTCCATGTTTGGCACTTCTTTCAAAAAAATCTATTTTCAAAAAATGATTTGCCGAATTTGGACTCTTTGATGATTCATCGGTCTTGCATTGCACTCTGCGAGATTAGATACATGACCATGACATTGAGTCCTGAACTGTAGTGAGCCCCAAAATGAACAAAACGGGATTCATCCTCCCGGGACATTCGGGGACGTCTACAATGTGGTAAAGTTGACTCTGAAGTTAATATTGATGGGCAAGACCAGTAGTCTGGTATCGTTCTTTTAAAAAATCCCAAATGTCTTTAGCAGGAGTGGTAACAGAGTCAAGCTAAAAATGACCAAACTGAAGACTGATAGAGGGAACAGAGGTATTTCGAAACCAGGTAATGATCTGGTAAATCTTACTATCCCAATCTTCGAGTCGGTCTTTATATGTAGCAGCAGTAGCAGCAGTTTCATCAATTTTTTTCACCGGTTGGGTCATCCCCGGTGATAATATGCCAGAGCTTCTTACCTTTGAGGAAGAAAGACATGACTTGGGCCCACAAACATAGTTAAAACCATTAAAAAGAACAGAAATCAGATTGAAGGTATCATGGCGATCCATAATAATAGTTGAGTAGGGCTAAATAAATAGGAAGAGACCTGTAGGACCAAAATTAGGTAAAACAGAGTGTACAAGTGAGTTCGGAGGGTCGAAAATAGCTAGAAAAGAGGTGTTGTGCAGAGATGACGTCCGCAGAGGCTAAAATGATGTCAACAGCGCACAATAACAGGTTACATTGAGGAGTACAATAGCAAGAAGGGCGTGCGGCACACCGTAGCAGAACGGCACATGCGCGGCGTACGGGAGCAGACTGGCGCATGCGGGTGCACAATAGCAGAACGACGCACGTGAGGCGCACAACAACAGGTGTAGCGCACGTAAGAGTAGGGCTAACATCAAATGCTGACATGAGCAGGCAACAGAGGGGCGCGTGAGGACGCGTGTGCGAGTGGCGACAGAAATTGAAATGCGCCGAACGCAAAGGTGGCGCGTAAAGGTGCGTAACGGAATTTCTGGTGATGGGAGTGGTGTCGTTGGAATCGTGAGGTGATTCCGAGCAAGTTTGTAGCACTTGCACCCTTTTTAAAACTTTTAGGAAGTGTATTTGAATTATTATTATGTTTGGAAACCTTTGGTGTTGTTATAGGTTGGTTTTGGAGGAGTATAATCCGAATTAAACTTGTTGGGTTTGGTTGTTCGCGGCGTATTCTTGTCAAAAGTTCCTTGGAGACTTAGAAATTCCATTCTAGGGTCGACACTAGCCTTCTTAGGGTCGACCCTTACCTGTTGGTGAAGTTCTGGAGGAGTTGCTGGAACATAGGGTAGACACCAGACTGGAAGAGGGTCGACCCTCTTCTGTCTATGTGTTGGTTGCTGGAACATAGGGTAGACACTAGTCTGGGGTAGGGTCGACACCAGCAGTGCAGTCAAGCTTAGTTTCCCAGATTTTCCTCTTTAGTGTCGACACCACTGTTGCAGGGGTCGACCCCTGCAGATTTTTTTTCAGATTTTGGTCCGACTTTTGGCCCTACTTTTTGGGGGTTTTGACTTGATATTTTGGGTTGACTTTGGGGCTTATTACTAATTTTACCTAGTGCTATAAATAGGCCCTCACTTGACCCTTTTCTTTATTTTCTTTCTCTCTTCTCCCCTCTAAACTGTGGGTCTCTCTCTCTCTCTCTCTCTCTCTCTCTCTCTCTCTCCAAAACCACTTTTTGCTCAAAAGTCTTTAGATCTACTCTCTTGGAAGCATCTTCTTGCCTTGCTCCTTTGAGAAAGATTGTAGATCTCGTCAAGAGCTTCGTTTTGATCTAAGTAGAAGTTGGTTTCGACAACTTTGGGGTTTCAACCTTTTTGCTCATCTTCTCTTCCAAGCTTGAGGTAGAGATATTCTTGAGTTATATATACATGTTTTGCAAGTTAAATGTTGATTTTGTGTTTCTATTGAATTTGTTTTGAGAGTTTTGGTTTTGGTTCAAAGATGATGAGATTTCTCAAATGAGGGTTTAAATGTTGAAATGTTTCTAAGTTGATCCTTATGACTTCTTATTTATTGTTTAAAAAGGGATGATTTTGATGGGGCTTCTATCATGAATTGAAGAAGTGTTAAGTTTTTGACAAAAACCGTAGAAATTGGGGATTTTACAAAATAATGAAAATGTCTTTGAAAGTATTTATTTTCTTGTGTTAAGAGGATGTATTAGAGTAAGTTCCACCAAATGTTATCATAATAACAACATACTTGACACACGGGATATGAGATGGTATTTTAACATTGTTACTAACACTTGAACTTGTAATGAGGTAAGATAATAATTGTTGAGCACCATGGTAGTGAAATTGAAATCTTGCAGGATGATGTTTGAAAATTTCATATAATCTTGTAATGTTGTAAGATAGTGAGTTGTTGAGTGCCATTGATGATGTGAAATGCTTAATTATAATGTAATGGGGAAATGAAATGAAAGATGACATGTTGGCCATGTTTAAAGGTTTGGTCATGATGGGTTGGTGTTGAGAACTTGTGATGATGTGTTGAAGACACATGATTATTTGTGCAATGAGAAACGTATTTGTAAAAGTGGAAAGGTATTTGTTTATTATTGTTGTTAAGACATTTTGGAAATACAGAAATGTTATGAGATATTAATTATTGCATCTCATTTCCTTTTGAGTCTATATTATCAATGTGCATGAAGTGGATTATTACCAATGTTGTATCCTCATCATGTTTACTTGAGAAAGATTATATTACCATGAGAGCTAATGGAAATGTGTATGGGGTAAATACGTTGGTAAGTCTGGATAGGGGGTGTAGATGAATTTGATAAGTTGGCCTGAGTGTCCAGGGTGAAAGACCCGAAAGCCGCGCGGATAGGTGTCGAGCCTTCCGGTTAGCACCGGTAAAAATGACAGTTTGGTAGTACTCGCAGAGTCTACTTGCAGACACCAGCCTAGGGATTACCAGTGTCGTATTTACCAGTGTCGTATTGAATTAATATTGGAAGGTTGAAATTGATGAGACTACAAGCTAATATTGAGAATATGTTGATTTTGAGAAAGTGCATTGAAAATGAATATTTTCCTCATTTATCAACTTTGGCATGGCATTGCACTCACGTTTATTTTATGTTGAGGATAATGCATAACTGTATATACTTTGTGAGAAATCTCTACTGGGCTTTATGCTCACCCTTATGGGATTTGGTGCAGGTAAGAAAGGTGGTGATCCCGCCGAGTTGATGGCGTGGACGTGATTGTGAAGAGTATTTTGCTCTTATATTTTGTGTAAATTTTTGTAAAGCCAAGGGCTAATGTGTATGGGTCCGAGAGACCATTTTGTGTAACCAGGCAATTGCCTTGGGACTTGTAAGCCCTTGAGGGCCTTATTCGTTTTAATTTGATGATTTACATGTTATAGGCTCATGTACTAGTTTATCAATGAATGTATAGCTGCACGTGAGATTATTTTTTTTGTAAAACAATTGATCTTATGTAAAGGGTTATGGTTAATATCCTATTTTGGAAGTGAGTTGATGTAACAGTTACGTCGGTGGTTCATGTCGAATTATTTCGGGGCGTTACAACTTGGTATCAGAGCTACCGGGTTTGAATACTTGGGGCTCGCGGGAAGTGGTTGTTATACCACAATGGGTTCATTTTGTATGATTAGGAAATGCTTTGTCTGTGTGATTATGTGATAGCATGCTTATGTGACTATGTGGGGATGTGATTAGGCTTTTGGGATGTTATTTGCGCCTATTAGATTCCTTGAGGTCTTATTAGAAGGGTACCTGATCAATACTCATTCTACTAAGAATTCATGGTTTCTCGTGGGACGAATCTCATCACTAAAGAATAATTCGTATGTGCTTATGTAGCTACGTGCTTATGTGGAATGAATTGGATTGCTTATGTGCTAGAATAGATATATATATAATTGTATTAGCTTTGCGTGTGAGGCGAGTTGCGAGTACATTTGGAAATTATGTACCAATTTATCTATCTTGTTCCTTAGTTAGGATGTCGGGAAGAGTTCAAAGTCGTGGTGGTGAGAGTGTGTGCCTCGGGGAGGCTGTTACGTCGTGCACTTAGTTGATTTTGTAGGATGTCTACATGAGGAAATAGAGGACGGATGGGTAATAGGAGTGTCGATAGGGGCATGGCGGTTCCCTTAGCACTTGTCGTTACAACATCGGTTACCGGCGAGGAAGTTGCATGCGAGGTTGTGAGAGCGGTGCAAGATGCTCTAGCTCGCAATGAGGGGGACAACGAGCGTACCCTCAAGCTTACTAAGGAGTTTCTTCGCTCCAATCCACAGGAGTTTTTAGGAGAGGCAAGACCACTGGAGGCAGAGAGTTGGTTGGAACAGATTACCAAGACTCTTGACATGCTCAGAGTCGAGGACGAGGGGTTGAGGGTTTCTTTGGCAATCTTCCTATTGTAGGGGAAATGCGAGTTATTGGTGGAAGTATGTAAAGTGTACCGTAGGTGCCACGTGGGTTGTGTTTACCGAGGCCTTCTTGGCCAAGTATTTCCCTCATTCTGCTCGGGAAAGGTTAGGCAAATAGTTTGTTAAGTTGCGTCAGGATGTTACTCCTTTGGCTCCGTTTGAGATGAGGTTCACTAGTTTGTCGAGATTTGCTCCAGAATTTGTGGTAACAGAGGAGCATCGTTGTTATGAGGTTGAGAGGCGGTTGCGTGATGATATTCGGGGAAGGTGGTTAGATCTAAGTGGAAGAATTATTTTGATCTAGTTGAGGCGGCGGCCCATGCAGAGGCAGTGGTTAGCAGTGTTGGTCGAGTCAGGGAGGAGGCCACTTTGGTAACTCCTACAGTTCATAAGTACACTGAACTTAGCAAGAAATGGAGGTGAGCGCATGCTCACTCCTAGATTCGATTTCATCAGGGGTTTCGAGTTTGTCCATTGGGGGATTCAGTGAGGTTCAGGCTCTAAATCGGGTTCAGAGTTGGGAGGCCGTTGTTTGTTTTAATTGTGGTCAGAGGGGCCATGCTGGATGTTTTTTCCCTTTACGTGTAGATCTTTCCGGTGTTTTAGAATCTAGTTAGACTTTGTTCCATCAGTCCAGTCGGGGACGTTATCGGTATCAGGCCCGGAGAGGCCAGGCTTCCAGAGCTTCACGAGGGTCGGCTTTTCAACCAGCACAGTAGTACCACCCTTTAGGGGCGGGAACTTTTGTTTTAAAAATTGATGTTGTTAGTTGTGAAGCTTTTGTTATTGGTCGGTGTGCTGTAGGGTGCTAGGGCACCATGGCTATGTGTTGTATATGTATATGCATTGTTGTTTGTAGACCGTTATGTGTTGGGCATGCAATGAGCCTTGAATACTCTTTTCTGCATGTGTACTGAAAGGTTGTTAAGGATATTGATGATCCTAGTGTTGTTGTATAATGAATGCTAAACTTTGTGTTGGTCGTGCGATGACCTTTAAATTCTTAATTAGTTTGGAACTTGTTTGTGGAAAATGAAAGATTCGCGGAAAATCTTTGTGACTAGCGTAGTGTTGGAATGAGGGCCAAAAGTTTAAGCTTTTTATTTTGGTAAGTTTGAGGAAACGTGAGACCTTAGAATCTAGTGAAGATTGATAGAAGTGATGTGGGAATGTCTAAGGAAGTGTGAGATCCATATCTTGGTATAGTGAGAAGAGTACTAGTGTGTGTCGCTTAGTGCGTCGAGTTATTGATTAGTGAGTTGGTTGTGGTCTTGTCAACTGTAAGTGGGGTCGCTATTATGCCTTGGTCAGTTATGAGTATGGGACGTTATTAGATTGCGGGTAGAGAGTTGAGTGAGAAAAGAATTTCATGAGTAGATGCTTGAAGTATTATTAGTGTGGCGAACAGTTTGTGTTCTCAAGTGATGAGTGTACCATTGGAGAGATTTGTCTTGGGTGCCCGGGATCAAGTGATGTCCTTTGACCTATTTGGTCTCGTGTTGAATGTACAAGTGTGTTTGTCATCCTGGTGTATGAGTAAAATTTCTATGGGAACAATAGTGGAGTAGTCTGTTTTAGGGAGGCCGAAAAGACCCTGAAAGTATGTGGAACGGTGTTTGAAAACCTATCTCTAGGTGAATGGAGTGCGAGTGGAAAAGTCTCAGGTGATTAGCTAAGTTGATTGGCATCAAGGTGAGTGACACATCGTCACTTTAGAACGGTTTAGATGTGGAGTGTAAGGTTGAACCTTTGGAAAATTTAGCACAGAATGAGCTAGAAGGCGGTGTTGTACCGTGGGTTGTGTTTGAGCCTTGCTTGTGCGGGTAGTAGTCAGTGTGCACTTCCCAATGCGAGTTTTGAAACCCGAGAGTTGGGGTAAAGTGTTAGCCCCTTGGTTTGGAATGTTTGTAAGTCCTCTTGTATCGATGGTCTTCTTGGTTAGTGTTGTGTTGGTATGAAACCTTCGAAGTTTGGAAAGTTATGCGTGTTGCATAGTTCTTTTGGCACCGGGCTTATTTACTAACTTTTGTTGTCAGAGAAATGTAATTTTTGCATTGTAGAAATCGTTGTAAGTGTGATGAATGTGATTGGGTGATGGTCGGGATTCATCGGTTATATATTGAGAAGATAAAATGATGGGTGATTTCCAACTTTTGAAAACTTTCATGACAATTCTATTTTAACTAAAACCCTTGGGGTGAGATTTTAAGACTTGTTTTGGGAAAATGTTTACAAAATAATGAGTTGTACTCTGTATTTATGACATGAAATTTGGTTGGAAAATGGTATGAATTTAAACAAATTTTGATAAAAACATATAAATGAGGAAAAGAGTTTTCATTCAAGATGATGTAAGCAATTTTGTTGAAACTAGTTTATGTGTCCTTTCGCTATCTTGTGTGGATGATAAATTACATAGTAAACATAATGATATTGGCTGAACAAAATGATGTGATTGTGGTAATCTGTGTTGATAATAGTGTGGAAATGTTAATGAACATTGCGAAAATGATATGTTATGTTGATTGTGGCATTGCCGTGTGGGTGATGGACGTTATTGGGTGACGGTAAAGGTTCACCGGTTGTCATGTAAGAATGGTACTGGAAAATAAATGAAACTTGGGTTTTACTTGTAAGGCAGAAAATGTATTTTGGCTAATGATCGGTGTGAGTTTTGGAACACCCTTGAGAAAATGTTTTATATGTAAAAGAAACGATTTTTACTAAGAATTGGGAAAAAGATGAAATTTTCTTTTGAGAATGAATTGTTAATTATCATAACCGTATGATTGGGATGCTATAACTGCTTGAATTGTATTGCTAGATCTTGAATTTTGTATATTCTGTTATGTGAATGGTTGGGCGTCGAATGGTTGGGTGTTGCAAGAACTTGTTAGGCTGGAGTCTTGTCTTGGGCCGAGTTTTTGTTGTAACCTTTTTCCTTTAAACGAGGTAACCAAGGATCTTGTGGTGAAAACCTAGTCCCCATCTTGTTGGAGTACGAAGCGTGGAGAGTGTTTGGGTTAGTGGTAGCGGATACCCAGGGCGTGCGTGGGGTTGCCGCGGTTGTTTGTTGTCCTAGTCTCATAGACCCAGTTAGTGGTGTGAATCGAGGGGAAGTTTGTGACCCTTTCCTTGTGCTCTTGACTAATTCAGTATCCTTGGCATTCCTAGAGTCAGAGTGGTATTCCAATTTTGGTTGTGACCGGAAGTTGGTGTTGTGTTTCCTTGGTAGTTGGGAGGTTTTCCTTGGCACCGTTTGAGGCCTTGTATGGCCGACCTTGTAGGACACCAATTTGTTGGGCTGAGGTAGGTGATGCACCTTTGTTGGGCTCGAAAATCGTGAGGGAGATAATCGGGAAAGTTGCTCTCATCAGAAAGAGGTTAGCTATGACCCAAAGCCGACAGGAATGTTATGCCGATAAGAATAGACGACCTTTATCTTT
Source organism: Camellia granthamiana (assembly GCA_036172215.1). NCBI lineage: Eukaryota > Viridiplantae > Streptophyta > Magnoliopsida > Ericales > Theaceae > Camellia > Camellia granthamiana. Next base: position 41,829,340 of record CM069914.1, read on the forward strand.
TGAAGTAAGTGATCACGTGTTTCTTAAGATCTCACCTAGGCGAACTTTGATGAGGTTCGGTAAGAGTGGTAGGTTGTCTCCGAGGTTCATTGGGCCTTTCGAGATATTGGAGAGGATTGGGAAAGTAGCATATCGGTTAGCTTTATTGCCATAATTTTCAGGAGTTCATAATGTGTTTCATGTGTCAATGCTTAGGAAGTACGAGCCCGACCTTTCTCCTGTGTAAGATTGGGTTGACTTGGAGGAAGATGAGGATGTCTCCTACGAAGGGCGACCAGTTCAAATCTTAGATACCCGAGAGCAAGTGTTGCAGGGTAAGACCATACCGTTAGTGAAGGTGTTGTGGAGACACCATGGGATTGGGGAAGCGACTTGGGAACGGGAAGCGGAGGTCCGCTCCAAGTATCCGGATTTATTTGAGCGTGTCTAGTTGTATTGTTTTAGAATTTGTAATGTCCCCCAGTGATGACGGGGAGAATGTTAAATTGTGATCACATGTTGTTGTATGTATTGTCGTTTTGAGTATGACGTTATGGAAAGATAAATTATTGTTCTAGAGGTTTCATTTCATTTCTAACATGAACGCTTGTGTTTTGATGGAATGGTGAGGAAGAAAGTAACCTATGATTAGTTGAACTTTGATGTGGTGACTTGGATATATTGTTAAAATGATGGTTGTTGCTAGAACACTTTGATTTAATGGTTTGTTTAAATTTCGGGGACGAAATTTCCTAAGGTGGGGAGTTTGTAGCACTTGCACCCTTTTTAAAACTTTTAGGAAGTGTATTTGAATTATTATTATGCTTGGAAACCTTTGGTGTTGTTATGGGTTGGTTTTGGAGGAGTATAATCTGAATTAAACTTGTTGGGTTTGGTTGTTCGTGCTTATTCTTGTCAAAAGTTCCTTGGAGACATAGAAATTCCATTCTAGGGTCGACACCAGCCTTCCTAGGGTCAACCCTTACCTGTTGGTGAAGTTCTGGAGGAGTTGTTGGAACATAGGGTAGACACCAGACTGGAAGAGGGTCGACCCTCTTCTATCTGTGTGTTGGTTGCTGGAACATAGGGTAGACACCAGTATGGGGTAGGGTCGACACCAGCAGTGCAGTCAAGCTTAGTTTCCCAGATTTTCCTCTTTGGTGTCGACACCACTGTTGCAGGGGTCGACCCCTGTAGATTTTTTTTCAGATTTTGGTCCGACTTTTGGCCCTACTTTTTGGGGGTTTTGACTTGATATTTTGGGTTGACTTTGGGGCTTATTTCTAATTTTACCTAGTGCTATAAATAGGCCCTCACTTGACCCTTTTCTTTATTTTCTTTCTCTCTTCTCCCCTCTAAACCGTGGGTCTCTCTCTCTCTCTCCAAAACCACTTTTTGCCCAAAAGTCTTTAGATCTACTCTCTTGGAAGCATCTTCTTGCCTTGCTCCTTTGAGAAAGATTGTAGATCTCGTCAAGAGCTTCGTTTTGATCTAAGTAGAAGTTGGTTTCGACAACTTTGGGGTTTCAACCTTTTTGCTCATCTTCTCTTCCAAGCTTGAGGTAGGGATATTCTTGAGTTATATATACATGTTTTGCAAGTTAAATGTTGATTTTGTGTTTCTATTGAATTTGTTTTGAGAGTTTTGGTTTTGGTTCAAAGATGATGAGATTTCTCAAATGAGGGTTTAAATGTTGAAATGTTTCTAAGTTGATCCTTATGACTTCTTATTTATTGTTTAAAAAGGGATGATTTTGATGGGGCTTCTATCATGAATTGAAGAAGTGTTAAGTTTTTGACAAAAACCGTAGAAATTGGGGATTTTACAAAATAATGAAAATGTCTTTGAAAGTATTTATTTTCTTGTGTTAAGAGGATGTATTAGAGTAAGTTCCACCAAATGTTATCATAATAACAACATACTTGACACACGGGATATGAGATGGTATTTTAACATTGTTACTAACACTTGAACTTGTAATGAGGTAAGATAATAATTGTTGAGCACCATGGTAGTGAAATTGAAATCTTGCAGGATGATGTTTGAAAATTTCATATAATCTTGTAATGTTGTAAGATAGTGAGTTGTTGAGTGCCATTGATGATGTGAAATGCTTAATTATAATGTAATGGGGAAATGAAATGAAAGATGACATGTTGGCCATGTTTAAAGGTTTGGTCATGATGGGTTGGTGTTGAGAACTTGTGATGATGTGTTGAAGACACATGATTATTTGTGCAATGAGAAACGTATTTGTAAAAGTGGAAAGGTATTTGTTTATTATTGTTGTTAAGACATTTTGGAAATACAGAAATGTTATGAGATATTAATTATTGCATCTCATTTCCTTTTGAGTCTATATTATCAATGTGCATGAAGTGGATTATTACCAATGTTGTATCCTCATCATGTTTACTTGAGAAAGATTATATTACCATGAGAACTAATGGAAATGTGTATGGGGTAAATACGTTGGTAAGTCTGGATAGGGGGTGTAGATGAATTTGATAAGTTGGCCTGAGTGTCCAGGGTGAAAGACCCGAAAGCCGCGCGGATAGGTGTCGAGCCTTCCGGTTAGCACCGGTAAAAATGACAGTTTGGTAGTACTCGCAGAGTCTACTTGCAGACACCAGCCTAGGGATTACCAGTGTCGTATTTACCAGTGTCGTATTGAATTAATATTGGAAGGTTGAAATTGATGAGACTACAAGCTAATATTGAGAATATGTTGATTTTGAGAAAGTGCATTGAAAATGAATATTTTCCTCATTTATCAACTTTGGCATGGCATTGCACTCACGTTTATTTTATGTTGAGGATAATGCATAACTGTATATACTTTGTGAGAAATCTCTACTGGGCTTTATGCTCACCCTTATGGGATTTGGTGCAGGTAAGAAAGGTGGTGATCCCGCCGAGTTGATGGCGTGGACGTGATTGTGAAGAGTATTTTGCTCTTATATTTTGTGTAAATTTTTGTAAAGCCAAGGGCTAATGTGTATGGGTCCGAGAGACCATTTTGTGTAACCAGGCAATTGCCTTGGGACTTGTAAGCCCTTAAGGGCCTTATTCGTTTTGATTTGATGATTTACATGTTATAGGCTCATGTACTAGTTTATCAATGAATGTATAGCTGCACATGAGATTATTTTTTTTGTAAAACAATTGATCTTATGTAAAGGGTTATGGTTAATATCCTATTTTGGAAGTGAGTTGATGTAACAGTTATGTGGGTGCTTCATGTCGAATTATTTCGGGGCGTTACAAAGTTGGTGTAGTGCCACTGCGTATGGGACTAAGCACCAAAAACAGGAAAATGCCAGAAGTATACAACTGCACTCTGATACCATGTAAGAATAGTTGGTAGGGAGAGAGAGAGAGAGAGAAAGAGAGAATAAATTGAGTGTATTGATATATTGAATGTGTGTTTACAGTGTGTATACAATGTTCAGAGAGACTCTCTTTTATAGAGGAGGAGAGAGTGTTCAAAGAGGCTTTTGGCCGAAAGAACAGAAAGCAGAAGCACAAACCAAACGACATTATTAAAGGTTTTATAGCTAATATATACAATATCTATACTATATATTAACCTTGTGGGAGCTTCAATCTCCCAATCTAAATTTCTTGATTTTTTTATTTAAAAAAAAAAAATCTTAGCATTTATTAACTTCTCCCAACTCTCAAGTCCTACCCTCATAATAACACTTCAATGCATTAAGAACAAGCATAAAAATATTCTTTGAAATCCAACACATATGAATTCCTTGAAAAGTCCCAACACATATGATTATTATCTCTCATAATAACACTTTAAGGCATTAAGAACAAGTATAAAAAAATTTCTTGAAAAGTCCAACACATATGATTATTATCAAAATATTAAACTTTAATATAATATAATAATAATAAAAAAAGACATTTAATTCTTTGAAAAGTCCAACACATATGATTATTATCAAAATATTAAACTTTAATATAATATAAAAAAGGAAAAAAAGAAGACATTTTAAAAAAAAAAATTAAAAATCACAATTCACATATATAGATAATTGTAAACACAATAAAATAGAAGGGCATTAATGTCTACACGTTTTTTTATAAGATCTTCTCCATTATAATAAGATAACACTTTATTTCTATCATTTTATAATCTATATATATATCTATACTATATATTAAGCAAAATGAGGTTTTTAACCCCAAGGCCTATGAGAGTTTCAATATCCAAATCTGAATTTTCTAAATTTTTTATTAAAAAAAAAAAAAACTCAGCATTTATTGATTTGGTCAAAATCCCTTTTATCTGCATTTATTAACTTTTTACAATCTACATGTCATTCCACATGTCTGCATTTATTAATTTGGTCAAAATTCCCTGATCAGCATTTAAAATCTCCTTATACAAATAATTATAGATACAATCTGTGTATAGTTACTGCAGTACTCTTTTCAACTTTTCTCATACACTATGGTTAGTAATAAGATTGTTAAATTATTTTTATAAAAAATCTTAAAAAACATAATTTATATATTAAAAAAAATCTAAAACAAATATAAATATCTATAATTATCTCGTGCATAGCACAAGTGATAGGCTAGTACTAATATATACTAACATGAACATCGCTATTCAACAGAGCTTTGTGTATAGCTACCTCGGAAGCGATGATGTGGTTGCTGCACCACTCATTCGAAAGCCAATCAGTGTTGTATTTCAATGGCAAATCGTATATATATAGACTTTCAAATCCTTCAATAAACCCAAAGCTTGATGGGTTTTCAGTTTTTGGATATGGGTTTTGTTGAGGGACTCAAACAGGGCACGAGAGGGTAAGGTGGTTTTAGAGAGAGAAACGATGGTGGTTTAAGAAAGAAAGGCAGTAGGGGATTAATGGGTAATGAAGGAGGAGCTGAGGAAGTAGGAGGAGAAAGAAAACCAGAGGACCCATTTGAGGTATTTGTAGCAATGGGTCTTCTTCTTTGTTTGTCTTCCATGCTTGGTGGTGGTGTGTAATAGTTTCATTCTTACATAGATTCCTCTATTTTTGGTGCTATGGGGAGAGAGTGGGGGTCGCGGTGGTCATGGTGGTGTGAGTTGCTGGAGAGTGTGCCGGAGAGGGTGAGTTTGGGTAGGAGATGATGAGTTTGTATCTTTCTTTTGAAATTTGGGGGTAAAATGTAATTTTTTTTTTTAACTTTTTCCATTTCAATTTTGATGGTAGGGGCTAAATTGATATGATTTCAAAAACTTTAGGGATAAAATTGAAATTATTCAAAATCTAAGGGTGTAATTGAAAATCAAGGCAAAGTATAGGAGTAAAAATGAATTTTTCTCAATAGAAAATGAGAAAGGAGGACTATACTAAAATATATAGCTAAATTACTGAATAGATTATATAATTAGATTTTGAAAATCTATACTTAAAAGTTCCTGAATAACCAAATATAAATTTCTGAAGAACTTACTTCTCTCTAAATTTTGTATTCAAAATATTACTCTTTTTACTTTTTCTTCATTTTTATAACACCTTGTTTTTTCTTTTTCCTTTTTTCCAATGGGTAAGAAATAATTTGCACCAAAAAAATAAGTACTCAAAAATTATGTCTAGAATTTTAACTCTTATATATGATTAGATTTACATTAATAATGAATTGGATCACACTTTAATTTTTGTAAATAAAAATTTAGAATATCTATTATTGTTGAATAAATATCAATATTATGACAAACTAGACTAAACTGAAATTTAATTATGTAAAAAAGTTTAACAATATATATCCAATTTATGTATGCAACAAATTTGGCAATAAAGTCATGGCTTCAACAAGTGAAATAGTAATATTGTGAAAAAGGGGGTTTGCGGAGACCACAACAAGACACATAAACGTGTAATTTTATTGTTGTTGAAGACTTTCATGTCAAGATCACAAGACTGACTTAAAGGTTCTAATCATGAATATTATAGGAAAGACTATCTATGCCAGCTTTATTAAAACCAGTGACAAAATCAAAGGCATGTGGAGTATGTTTTTAAATACTGAAAAGTTCATTTCACAAAAGAAAAATGATTGACTCATACAATTTTTACCCCCACAATTTCCTAAATAACGTGACAATCAAAATTTGAAAAGTTAACCTCCATTCAAATAACCACCTTATTAAAGGGATCGTAGAAAGAAAAATTGTGTGAATATAATACTATTGCTCACAAAAATTCCATTTTCTAAAGCTTTCAATTAAATTCAAATTTTTATAACTCAGTTATAAATCAGTCATGCTTTTGTGTTTCCACATAATGGAATTTCGTCTGCAAAACCCCCTCTAATTCGCATGAAGCTATATGGACAAAAGACTTGTAAATAGCTCTAAAGACTCCGATTTGGAAAATATTTTTTTTAGTTTTTTTTTTTCTTTTAAGTCAAAAAAACAATTTTATAACTTTTTTTTGATAAATTACAAATAAACTCCCTGAAATTTGTTTAAAATACGAATTGTTCCCTATAATTTCAAAAATTACAAATACCTTCTTTGTCATAATTCCTTATTCGATAAACTACATTCTGCCTATTTTATATTTGGTCATTTTCTCAATTTGACTCTTAAAGTTTTTCTTTTCTTTTCTTTTCCTTTTGACCCTTCATGTTTCAAGTTTTTTCCAATTTATTCATAAAGCTAACTTCTATTCAAAACTAGACAAAAAATGCCACAATAACTGTTACATAATATAAAAAAATATATTATTATATTAGGATTTAAGTTTGAATTAGAGGTGTGAATTATGTAATAAAATATTTTATACTGCGTGACTATCAATATATTATTTTCTGTCTAATTTTTTACAGAAGTTTGCTTTAGGAATAAACTAGGCCAAAGTGGAAAAAAATAAATTTTAAGGGCCAAAGTGAGAAAGTGATCAAACATAAAAGGAGCAAAGTGGAATTTATCGTTCGTCATTTAAAAGAGTTAACAAAAAAATAAAATTTTGAACTTTCCTGCTATACAACAATAAAATTATCATAATTGTTAATTAAAATATATTTGTGATATCATTAAAAACTGTTAATTTTCTTAATAATTAATTAATGAGATGTATCATTTTTTATACGATTAAAAAATTTAAAGAACATGATATAATTTTTATAATCACAACCATAAAAGGCAATTTTTTTAATTTTATTTACTTATGAAAACAATTGTTTGGCAAGGGTTCCCCCCAAAAGTCGAACAATAAAAAAAATAATAATAATTACCAAACCTCATCAATTTATCACCATTTAAGACTTGAGTCCGTAATCTCATCGGATTTGAATCCGCAATCTCATAAAATTTATCAACAATATTTTTTTTTTCATCGACTTAAATCCGCAACCTCATAACATAGTCATGCTACACAACTGATAGGCCAAAGGGCGTGTTAACTGTTAGTAAAGTTTACCAAAAGTGTAATATGAGTTCTAGTTAATTTTATCATCATCATATTAGAGAGAGAAAGAGAGGTGAGAGAAATTACCTCTGAAAAAAAATGGTGGAGAGAGAGAGAGGAGAAGTATAAATCACCAAAGAGATGGAGACCTAAGGGGAAGTACATATTTTTTCAATTACCCCTTTAAAATTATGAAAAAAATTATTTTAAAAATTATTTTTCCATTTAAATAATATTGATTTTTATCTTTATACTTATATAATTTTGATTGAAGAAAATCGAACTAATAACTTATGAGGTGCACAAGAAATGGCTACTGATTATTCAGTTGAACATCTATACAATAATACATTAATAATTTGTGATATAAAAGCTAGACTAGATCATTACAAAACAATATTCGTGGACCAAATCATCCACAAAAGCTCCCACGTGGATCCTTTATTTAAGCTATATGTGAGGAAATTTCCAAGCACGAAGCATCATTAGTTGAAAATTCTAAGATTAATACATTGACAAGAGCTTCAATTTTTCTTTTGGTTGCTTTTCATTTGGCTAATAGTTATGTAGTGATCTAAGGTTATGGATTTAAATCTTAGGGAAAAAAAATTAACATATTTTATTTTTTTCTCATTATAAGGATTGTGTTATGTGATTGTTGAGTTAGTGTGGTTACTATGTAGTAATATTGTTGGGTTAAGCGTAGTGTTAGTAAACTTTTTTTGTTAGATTTCAATCTGACACAACCTTAATGTAAATTTTACCAACCAAACAATGATCAAGATATGTGTTGACAATTCAATTGCCCCATTAAAATTCTCAAAAAATATTTTTTCATTTACCCATCTGAAATTTTGATTTTGCTACTAAAGAATTTTCACCATGATTAATATAGTTACATTAGCTTTCAATTTTCTTTTGGTAACCTTTTATTTGGCCAAGTGGTTATGTAGCATTATTTTGTAACATGACACTTTTCTTTATTTACGAAACACCTAGGTTACAGAATAATGTTTATAACTTAAAAAAAAGAATAATTCCAAGTAATTTAAGTAATTATTTGCTAAGTAGTAGTTTACTTGAAAAATTATGCTTTTATAAACATTACATTATGCATTTAAAAAATAAATCTTGTAATCAAGATTACAAAAGACTTATCAAATAGTTTTAGTGGAGGGTTAATTATTGATGTAAAACAAGTAGCTAAAGAATTTTTGGAACAATTCGACGAGTAAAAAGTAAATAAAAAGTTTGAAAAATCTAAAAATCTCCGAGATATTGATTTGTGATTATGTATCAATTTTAAACAGTAAATAACAATCTTAACCAAACAATCAAAGACAAATCGACATAACAATTTGATTTGGAAAAATCACAATTGGAGTGCCTCCAATTGTAATAAAAAAAAACTATGAGCCAAAGCCACAAAACAATCCATTAAGAAGATAAAAAAGAATTACACAAGTGTACTCTCAATTACTTAACGAATTCACGCCCAAATTGAACCGACCCCAATGTGCCTCTTCCACCACCGTCTTCACCTTAGAATTATCTTGCCCAATATTGAATCCACAACGATGATGTCGAATCTATGACGATAAGCCATTCCGGAATCCACCAAAGTTTTAGGCCCAAATTTCACGGAATCCATTGAAAAACAACTCTCTCTTTTGTGAATAAATGAAAACAAACAAACCCTTGATGATGTTAATATGAAATTTGCGGATCCATTGATCACTCTTAAATCATCAAGGAAACACTCAGAAAGTACCCTCAAATATAAAACACTTTGTATCTTGTTCCTTTCTGAAAATCTGTACAGCTCAAACCCTAGAAACAGCAAATAGCGCACTTTATAGAAAACATGATCATGCAGACCGCTCGAGCGGTCTGACTAAAGGCGGTGCGAAACATATAGGCTGATTGCTCGAGTACTAAAACTTTCTTTCTAGAAATTTAGGCCTGCTGCAAAAATACTAGATGATCCTTTTCTTCGCTCGAGTGCACAAATGACCGCTCGAGTTGTCAAACAGCTTGATCCCCAACATAATCAGCGAAGTGGCAAACATGAAAGAATTAAGATCACAAACTCTTCTGCAAGGCACAATTCGAGTTGTATTCGCATCTAAATACTCATAGCCTCACTAAAATAAAAGATCGAATAAGATTACAACTGAAAAGAGTTTTGTCAAACAGGATTGTCAATAACAAAAACTTAACAAAGTTAAATTGAGAGTAAAAACGTAACTTTTGTGATGAGCCTGGAATCCTCCCAAATTTTGTATCTTCCTTGTGGATTTAAAGTGTTTTTCGTTATATCTAGCCTTATGTAATATTTTTCGGTGCGTACACAATACATTTGCACTTAGTTCTTTCACTTTAAATTGTAACAAGCAAATTCTTAAACTTTAAGTTAAGGTTCAATGTTACTCTTCCATCCACTGACATTAATAAAATTGACAAAAAATTTGACATATAAGTGATGTAACGCCCCGACCCTTTACACGCCATCGATATTGTCCGCTTTGGGCCACGCCCGCACGGATTTGTCCTTCCCAGGGGGTCACCCATCCTAGAACTACTCCAGGCTAAGCATTATTGTAAGGCCCCGGTGTCCCACATCGGGAATGGAGGGGGAGTTACTGGGCTATAAAAGTAAAAACCGGGACCCTTATACAGCATCGAGGCCTTTTCCCAAGTGGTGAAATCCCTATTAGAACTCCGCGGTGAAGCGTGCTTAGCCTGGAGTAGTTCTAGGATGGGTGACCCCCTGGGAAGGACAAATCCGTGCGGGCGTGGCCCAAAGCGGACAATATCGATGGCGTGTAAAGGGTCGGGGCGTTACACATGGTATCAGAGCCGACTCTCCGGAGTACCGAGTGTGGGCCCCTGGCGTCGCTCGGTGTATGTGGGCGGGCTTGCGAGCTGGCAGGCTACTGCACGGGGACGTGCAGCCTTAAGGGAGGGTGATTGTAAGGCCCCGGTGTCCCACATCGGGAATGGAGGGGGAGTTACTGGGCTATAAAAGTAAAAACCGGGACCCTTATACAGCATCGAGGCCTTTTCCCAAGTGGTGAAATCCCTATTAGAACTCCGCGGTTAAGCGTGCTTAGCCTGGAGTAGTTCTAGGATGGGTGACCCCCTGGGAAGGACAAATCCGTGCGGGCGTGGCCCAAAGCGGACAATATCGATGGCGTGTAAAGGGTCGGGGCGTTACAAGTGACACATGATATTTTTCTTGTCAAACGTCTACACTTTCACCAAAAACTTATTTTGAACATTTCACTTTTAATTGTGTCCTATTGTTACATGTAAGTTAATTATAGTATGTCTCATTAATATCAATGGATGGAAAAATATATAGAAACTTAATGAGGTTGAATGTCATAAAAATAAAATTAAAAAAAAAATGCATGAAAAACGTAATTTGTAATTTCAATTCATCCCCCCCTACAATATAAAAAATTGAATTTAAATTACACATTCAAAAAAATTATATAAAAATTCTAGATGCATAATTTTATTGTCATTGAAAATTTCAAGTCAAAATTAAAGAAGATTTGCTTAAAACTCCTAGTGAATATTTGAGAAAACTTTCTATGCAAACTTTTATGAAGTTATAGTGACAAATCTAAGCATGTGGGGTAGATTTTTTAAATACTGAAAGACACATGTCACAAAAATTTTAATTTTTGATGCTTCCAATTAAATTTCAAAATTTTTATAACTCTAAAAGTCATGCATTTCTTTGTCTACATAATTTAATTTCGTTTACAAAAATCCCTCTAAAGACTTTTCAACATTCCATTTTTTTTCCACATAAAAGACTTTTTACGGTCACAAAATATTCTTATTTCGCCCAATCAAAAAAATATACTACTACTAGTAATAATAATAGTATTGTTTGATACAACTTATTATAAATTAAAAGCTGATAATTTAAAAATAGAAGTCAAAAGCATCCCGTCACCTAGTTTTTAGAAATCTACTTTTTTTCAACTTATTTAAGTTATTTCTACCTAATAAAAAAAGTAGAAATTTAACCAAACATAAGCAGAAGTTGTACCAACAATATGTGCCCACAAAAATTATAAACAACTCAGATAGGCCGCACCAAATAGGCAAAAAAGAAATTTACGCAAAGCATCTTCAGCCCAAAAAAACACACACACACACACTCAACAAAAACAACAACAACAATAATAGCAACAAAAAATAAAACATTTACCAAACCTCATCAATTTATAACCATTCAAAGTGTATAGTCCAGTTTAATAAAAGTGTAATATGAGGATTACTAAAGACTTACGGAAGCATTATAGTAAACTTCTAAATTAATTTTACTGAAAAAACAAACTTATAACAAAAACATAAGGGCAAATTATATTGATAGTCCTTGTATTTTGATCCTTACGTCATTTTAGTCTCCGTAATTTCAATCGATTAGATTTTGATCATGAATTTATGATTTTGTATCAATTTAGTCCATACAAGTGTTAGCATTTTTTAATAAAAAATAAACATGTAAGTGGCATGTGTCATGATTTAAAGGAAAAAATTATAAATTTACTCAACTCAGTGAGTTAACTTCAATCAATTCGGTGATAATATTTTGTCAAAAGTACTAACGGTATTATCAATTTGACCAAATTAATATAAAATCTAAAATTAAGCCAATTAAAATATAAGGACTAAAATGACTCAATTGACAAAATATAAAAACTACCTGTGTAATTTGTCCAAAACATAATTTTATGGTTATCTAATCAGGATTATTAAAGATTTACCTAAAGCTTATAGACAATATTATGAAATTTATTAATAAAATCAAGCTAGTGACATTGAGGAAAGACTTGCACGATATATTTTCTATTATTCAAAGATTATGACAAAAATTTTAATTTGTGAAGCTTCCAATTAAATTCCAATATATTTCCACTAATTTGTGGAGTGAAAGCTAGGTCAATACAAACAATATTCGACGACCAAATCATGTGAAGAAATTTCAAACGACCAAGCGTTAGTTCAAAATTATAAGATTAATACAGTGACAAGAGCTTTCAATTTTTCTTTGGATTTCTTTTCAATTATTAATTTGCGGTCAGTTTGAATTTTCTTAGATTAGTCATCTAACTTGATAGAACAATTTGGGTTTGGGGGGCCCGTTTTGGAATCGATGCTAATAATTCAAACCACTCACGTTTTAAGTTTGTTGAACAGAAAATTCATACAAAATATAAAGGTGATCACAAATCAATAGTTATATGTTTGAATAACATTTATATTACAAAAAAATAGATGTTATTCTCAAATATATATTTATCCTCCATTTTTTTTTAAAACACCGATATCCAATGATTTTTATTTTTTACATTAATATTCTATTCAACTAGTTCTAAAAAAGTGAACAGTTTAGATCACTGAGGTTAACTCCAAAACGAGCTTACTAAGCCCAATTACTCTCTCGAGTTGAATGGCCAACTTGAGAGAATCTAACCCCGTTAATTTATTTATTATATTGATTGAGAAAGGAGGGTTTGCACCAATGAAACATCTTATAAGAAACTTCCTTCTTCAATTCTATCGTTACTCATCTGTCCATCCCTTTCTTCAATAATGATGTACAATATTTTAAAAGGTTTTCACAAAGAATAATGTTATATATATAATTCATAATTGCAAAAATATTTTTGTAGAAAGAACTCATACGAAATGATGTCATTTTGTAGTCCTTTTGTTTCAAGCAAAAACACCTAATGGTAGTTTATAATTGCAAAAATATCATATTATATTATTTTTTAGCTTTATTTATAAAATTAAGTTTTTGAATCATTTTTGTTTTTAATAATATAGTTAAAGCTTATATAGTTCATTATTTTTTGTCTGAAGAAGGCCTGATCCGTCAAAAAATATAATCCAAAATATCATTTTGCGAATGTGTTATTATGGGTAATAATATTAAATTAATTAATTTTAGAAAATCAAAAAATCCTATGAAAAATAAATGGAAAATGAGAAATCACTCATGATGAGTAAGAATGATTTACTAGGACTTGAAATATCTAAAACCCTTAATAGGATATTAAACTATTAATTATTTTTCATGCATTAGATTATTTCTTCATTTCACAATTTTTCAAAAAAAAAAAAATTATAAACCTTTTCTTACTAATCCTATCTTTCATCGTTAAAAACAAACGAGACATTATATATGTTAATCGAACAGGCCTGAGTTAGTCATTTCACTCTCTGATGTTAATATACTGATATAATTAAAAAAAAGAAAAAAAATGTGAGGATATAAATAGGACAATCTAATAATTCTACATCCAAAGTACCGGTTTCGGATCATCTATACCTATTTCCTGTACCCATCTTCTGTCCTATTTATGATTTGAAGATTGACGACGTGGCAGCTTGAGATGAATAGGACAGAAGATGTGTATAGAAAAATAGGTACAGGAGATCCGAAGCCTATAATATCGAAGAATTAACACCAATTTTTTTATTTAGTCAAGCTTGCTATTGACATAGAGTACCAAATAAGAACAGTATTGTGGGTCTTTTATTCAGGCACTGTTTGGAAAATGGCTAAATCATTTATAATAAGAAAAAATCTTTTTAAATCATATTTGATTATGAATTTAAATAGTGATTTGAAAATGTGAGAAAGTGAATAAAAAATTTAGCTTATATTTTATTTATATTTCTCTTATATTTGCCTTTCTTTTTTCAAATTCCCTTACCAATTCATGATTCAAACACAATTTTATTCATAATACAATGATGATTACATTTATTTACTAAAAATTATATATCACCTTCAATGTTAGCATAATATTATTAGCAATAAAAATGAGCAAGTGTTGGGACTCATTACTTCAATAATACGATACTGAATACTAATTACATTTATTTACTAAAAGTAATTTATCATCTTATATATTATCTTTATATTTGAGGACCAAATCATCCACTAAATATGAGATGAAATTTCAAAGAACCAAGCGTCAGTTGAAAATTATAAGATTAATATAGTGACAAGAGCTTTCAGTTTTTCTTTCGGTTGCTTTTCAATTATTAATTTACAATTTGAATTTCCTCAAGTTAGTCATTTAACTTAATAGAATAATTCGGGTTTGGTGCGTCCGTTTTGGGATTGATCTTGATAAAATATTCAAATTGCTCACTTTTTAAGATTCGTTGAATATAAAATTCATTACGGTGATCGCACATCAATAGTTATATGTTTGAATAATATTTATATTACAAAAAGATAAATGGTTATTCTTGAAATTATATTTGTTGTCTATTTTTGTAAGACAAATGTGATTCAAATATATAACTATCGATGTTCGATGATTTTGATTTTTTACATGAATAATCGACTTAACATGTAACGCCCTGAAAATTGGGCAGGATATATCTATTTATGCAAAAACCCACCTGATAGACAAACACATATATATAGCTAGCTATTCCATACATCCATTTTCATTAAATCCCAAATGCCAAATACATGTTATTCACATCTCAACGCCCCAGTTCCAATCCCAAGCATGCATTTTACAACAAGTATGAAATGGAAGCCAAACAAATAATAAGTGCCCTACAAGTTTACAAATTTATCCAAGAATATTCTTGATTACACAAAATGGAGTTTCAACTCAACGCAAATACAATCCTGGGCTTATATTCAACAAATAACAATAAAACAAAAATGAAGCCTCAACTCTGAGTCCTCCCAAGTTAATGCCTTGGCGGAAGCATAGCACCTATACCTAAAATAGTTTCTCTTATAGGGTAAACCATAGCCCAGTAGAGATATACTACACCACATATAAACCATGACAAGACTAAAGAGGAGTATACTCATGCCATGCTTATGATAAAACAGTTTATCTCTCTTTTTATAAAGCATGTAATGCTGAGATGCAATAACATATATAAAGCCAATTCCATTTTAAACCATATTTGTTACATAAATACAGGCTCAATGAATCTCTAGGTAAGTGTCTGCAAGTAGGCCCTAATACACTACCACTGTCATTTTTACCAGTAAACTGGAAGGCTCGACACTTAACCGCGCGGTTCCACACTCCTTACCCACATTCACCAAGTATTTATCTTTTCGCAAACAGATACATTTCCAAACATTTCTCAAAAACAAATACATTTCCAATGAAATGAATGTAATGCAATGTCCAATGCAACAAATGAGGAATGTGGTTCAATTTACCTAAGTCTCATGCATTTCTACAATAATCATGGCTTTCCTCCATCGATAGCCCAAAACAGATATTTCTAAACAGACATTTAAATAATTAAATTCCAAAAATTTTGATAAATACAATCTATTCCACATCTCATCAAATATGAACAACTACACTAGTTTTCATATCACAATCACGTCCGGTAATCTCTCAAGGTCCATTTCTAACCGTGTCGGTTTTATTCCAACAAATACATTAAGCACAATAATACCGTTAATACCCAAGAAAACATCATTTTCTTTCCAAACTCATTCTTCAAGCATTATTCAACTATGACATCTTATTTTGATCAAAAGCCCCAAAAGTTAAACATAATTCCTTTATTTTCTTTAAAACTGCTCTTTTGGTCGCAAACCGGTAAAAATTTCAAAACCGATCGAGTCGAAGTCCGTTTTTGTTCAAATTTAAAACATAACTCTTTCATAACCTTACAAACATATTTCAAGTTTACACTTTCGCAATTTGGGCATCAACTCTTCATTTTTCTCAAAATTTCTCTTTTAGGCAATTAAATCACAAATTTTTCAAAAATTCTAATTAAATTATATATAACTCTAAACTCAATATAATCAAGTAAAAGTGCATAAAGAAGTGTAGGAAAAATCCCTACCTCGAGCCAAGAAGCTTTCAAATTTTTCGGCAATAGAAATTAAATTTTTTTGGAGCCAAACGACACATTTTCCACCCTCTACGTTTTGATCCAAAACACCAGGGGTTAAAAATGACTTACACTAGATCAAACCCATGAAAAACCAACATTAGAACCCTTTCTCTTTTCTTTCTCACGGTAAGAACTCCAAGAACTCTCAAAAGTTGAATAAAAAATCCTTTTGGTTACTTTTATAGATATTTTCTAAACAAATATCTAACTATATATACACCTATATATGTATATATATATATTTAAAAATACATTTCAACATCTTTAATGACAAAAGTAAATATAATATTTTCTCACCGCAAAATATATTTCGTTTAATGGTACACACCATAAATATTCACAACTCTTTTATGGTAATTAAATAATAATAAAACCATAACAATATTACATGGTTACTAACGGGTCACAATTCAATCAATTGGATCCAAATGAATGGAGTTTAATAATTTAAAATAAATCCCCAACTGAGATTAAAGTATAAATTCAATTTGATTCAACTCGTTACATAACAAATCTTAAAAAGTAACAATTTAGATTAACGAGGTTGACCCCAAAACGAACTTATTAAGCCCAATTATTCTCTCAAGTTGAATGGCTAACTTAAGAAAATCCAACCCCGTTAATTTATTTATTATATTGATTGAGAGGAGAGGGTTTGCACCAATGAACATCTTGTAAGAAACTTCCTTCTTCAATTCTCCCGGTACACATCTGTCCATCCCTTTCCTCAATAATGATGTACAAAATTTTGAAAGATTTTCACAAAGAATAATGTTATATATATATATAATTTTATTGAAAAAATTCATACGAAATGATATGTCATTTTTTAGCCCTGTGTTTCAAGCAAAAAACACTTGATGGTAGTTATAATTGCACAAAATATCATATTATATTATTTATTAGTTTTATTTATAAAAATTATGTTTTTGAATCATTTTTTGTTTTTAATAATATAGTTAAAGCTTATATACTTTATTATTTTTTGTTTGAAGAAGCCCCAATCTGTTAAGAAATCAAATTCAAAATATCATTTTGTGAATGTGTTATTGTACGTAACAATATTAAATCTATTAATTTTAGAAAATCAAAAAACCCTATGAAAATTAAATGGAAAATGAGGAATCACTGATGATGAGTAAGAATGATTTACTAGCACTTGAAATATCTAAAACCCTTAATACTAAATTAAATTATTAATTATTTTATATACATTAGTTTATTTCTTCATTTCACAATTTTTCAAAATAAAAATAATTTTATAAGCCTTTTCTTACTACTAATCTAATCCTACCTTTGATCGTTAAAAACAAACAAGACATTATATATGTTAATCAAACAGGGCCTTAGTTAGTCATTTCACTCTCTGATGTTAGTAGTGTGTGTATACTAATATAATTATAAAAACAAAAAAAAATAAAAAAAAAACAAAAAAAAAACAAAAAACAAAAGAAAGAGAAAAATGTGGGGAGATAAATAGGGCAATCTAATAATTCCAAGTCTATAGTACCGGCTTCAGATCTCCTATATCCATTTTCTGTACACATCTTCTGTCTCATTCATGATTTTAAGATTGACGATGTGGCAGCCTGAGATGAACGGGACAGCAGAATGGGTACAAGAGATTCGAAGCCATAATACTGAAGAATCAACACAATATTTTTTTATGTAGTCAAGCTAGCTATTGACATAAAGCACCAAATAAGAACATTATTGTGGGTCCTTTATTTAGGCACAGTTTGAAAAATGGCCAAATCATTTATAAAAAATAAAATAAAAAATCTTTTTAAATCACATTTGATTACGAATTTAAATTGTGATTTAAAAAGAAAATGAAAATGTGGGGAAATGGATAAAAAATTTAGCTTATATTTTATTTATATTTCTCTTATAACCTTTCTTTTTTCAAATTCCTTTGCCAATTCATGATTCAAATACAATTTTATTCATAATATAATGATTACATTTATTTACTAAAAATTATATATCACCTCAAATGTTAGCATTATATTATTAGTAATAAAAATGAGCCAATGTTGGGACTCATTACTTTTAATAATGCTTTGCTGAATACTAATTGCATTTATTTACTAAAAGTAATTTATCATCTTATATAATATCTTTATATTAGTAATAAAATTGACCAAGTGATGGAATCTATTAAATTAATTAAATAATAATATGTGAGACTATCCTTCTCAAAAAAAAAAATAATAACAATATGTGAGACTATACCATTACAATTTTCGGTTTATATTTTTTGATTATTGAATTATTTATTAAGTTATAAATAGGAGAGTGCATGTAGAAGAAGGATCATATCCAATTCCCTTTCTACCACCCCACCCAATACTGGTGTAAGAATGGGTTTCTTACTATCCAATTATCAACTCACAATATGTATCCTGTATTCCCTAATTTTCTGCTTGTCTTCTTCTGCACATCTTTGCCATAATGACGAGAGCACTGCTTTGCTCCAATTTAAGCAACTCTTGTCCTTCAATTCCTCTGCTTGCGATTGCTACAGGGGTCTTTCTGCTGCAATCACTGATAATTGGAAAGAGGGTACAGATTGTTGTGCATGGGATGGGGTCACATGTGATAACACCACTTCTCATGTCATTGGCCTCGACCTTGATTGTAACTGCCTATATGGTACCATCCATCCAAACAGCAGCCTCTTCCATCTTGTTCACCTTCAACACCTCGACCTTTCTTGGAACAACTTCAGTCACTCTCAAATTTTACCTTCATTTGGCCGTCTCACAAATTTGACCCATCTTGACCTGTCTTACTCCTATTTTTCTGGCCCAATACAAGGTAACAGAGAACTCACAGGTAAACTTGCGAGTTTTATTAATGGAACTCTCCGGCACCTTAGGCACCTTAGGTCGTTGGGTCTCTCTGAAATAGATTTCACCGGAGAGCTACCTAGTTCCATCTTCCAACTTGAGTACTTGGAGGACCTATCCCTTGGTGACTGCAATCTCTTCGGTACGATTCCGAGATCGCTTACAAACCTCACGCGATTAATTTCGCTTGATCTTGGAGGGAATAACTGGATCAATGGTCAATTCCCATCTTCAATCGGCCATCTTAAAAACTTGGAGGATCTAGACCTCCGTCGCTGCAATTTCTTTGGTACGATTCCGAGATGGCTTACAAACCTCACGCGATTAATTTCGCTTGATCTTGAAGGGAATAACTTGATCAATGGTCAATTACCATCTTCAATCGGCCATCTTAAAAACTTGGAATATCTATACCTCCGTCGCTGCAATTTCTCTGGTACGATTCCCAGATCGCTTGCAAACCTCACTCGATTATTTTGGCTTGATCTTTCATACAACAATTTTGAAGGCCCAATTCCTCAACTTTTTCCCAACTTCTCGCAACTTCAATCTATAGATTTCTCAAACAATCAACTAACAGGTCCCATTCCATCATCAATAACTGGCCTTCCAATTCTAAAGTATCTAAATTTAGGCAGTAACTCAATCAATGGGACAATAACTCCTTCCTTGTTTCATCTTGTGAACCTTACCCAGCTTGATCTTTCATCAAATAATTTAAGCGACACTGTCGAGCTGGACACGTTTGCAAAGCTTGAATATTTGGATACTTTGGATCTTTCAAACAATGGTCTATCATTGACCACCACCAACTCCACTCCCTCCTCTTTCCGAAACATTATGACATTACGATTGTCGTCTTGCAACATAAGTAAAATTCCTGAATTTCTGAAAACCCAAACCGAATTGTTGGAGGAGCTAGACCTTTCGAACAACCACCTAAATGAAGAACTCAATCCACTCTGCAATCTTCATTCTCTTGTATATCTCAATCTGTCCAATAACCAATTTGGTGGATTAATCCCTACCTGTTTGGGGAACTTCAGTGGAAGATTAACCACGCTGAACTTGCAGAGTAACAATTTCAGTGGGACCATCCCTCAAACTTTTGGATATGCAAGCCGGTTGCAAGAACTTGACATTAGCAACAATGGATTGCACGGGGTGCTTCCAAGATCATTGGTGAATTGCATGAACCTAGAAATTTTGAATCTGGGTCATAATTTCATAGAAGATGCTTTTCCATTTTGGTTGGCGAACCTGCCCCAATTGAAGGTTATTGTCTTGCGAGATAATAAATTCCATGGTCCCATAGAGCAACCAAGGAAGAGATTAGCCTTCACCAATTTACATATCATTGACATGTCTCACAATGAATTTACAGGTACTTTGCCATCAAAATTCTTTGAGAGCATGCCTTCAATGATGATGGATGATGAAGACAAATCCTCCTTAAATTATATGCAAAATGATTATGGTTATTATTCGGTAACCATAACGAATAAAGGACTGGAAATGACACTCACACGGATCATCACCATCTTCAAAGCTGTTGATTTCTCGCACAACAAGTTTGATGGAAATATTCCAATATCCATTGGAAGACTTAAAGCCCTCGTTGTCTTAAATTTTTCAAGAAATGGCTTCACAGGTTCAATTCCATTGTCCTTGGTGAATCTAACTGAGCTCGAGTCCTTGGATCTATCACAAAACAAGCTCTCTGGTGAATTATCTCAACAACTAACGAGCTTGACATTCCTTGAAGTTTTTGATGTCTCACAAAACAAGCTAACTGGGAAAATACCACGAGGTCAACAGTTTGAAACATTTTCAAACACTTCGTATGAGGGAAATATTGGATTGTGTGGTTTGCCGTTGTCAAAGAAATGTGGGAGCCCCGAAGCAGCAGAATCACCATCTTTATCATCCTCTTCAAGCCACGATTTTAAATACAAACTTGATGGTTTTGAATGGGAAGCAGTGTTGATGGGATATGGTTGTGGAGCAGTAATTGGTTTGGTGATAGGAAGTTGCATCATTCGAAGGAAAGAAAAATGGCTTGTGAGAATTTTCAGAGTAAAAATGCGTCATCAGAAGAACAGATCAAATGAGGTTAGGTACCAACATGGAACAAGATGACATGTTTAGAACTAAGTGGATCCTGCTTGAAGTAAAGGTACTACCATGTTTTCATTTCCATTAAAGCTGTTTGTTTTTAATTTGATTGTGAACCATGATGTCCCTTTTCATTTCCTACTTCTATGTTTCAAATTTGACACTCATGATTGACTGCTAGAATATATAGCCTGGTTTGGGAAGTTGGCTATGTTATAAGCTATTTTAGTTTTTGGTTATTTTAGTAGGTTAAAATATGTCATTGGGAAAATGATTAGATTTATTTGTAATTGGATGTAATGTTTATGAGAGAAAAACTGAAATGATTATGGGTTTAATGTAACATTTTGTCTTATTAGCTATTTTAGTCTTTTTTTTTTTTTTTTTGTAAATTTTAGCCTAAAAAAGCCAAAAATCCACTTCCCAAACAGGGCCGAGTTAGTTATATGCATGTATGCAAGTAGAAAGACAGCAGATTACATGAAACCAAAAAAAAAAACCTCTTATGGATAAATTGAATTCACAACTCTATAATTCTAATCGTCCAAAATAATAAATTTAGATCAAAGTCGAGGAGAAGAAAAAAAAAATTGGTAAAATAATTCATGCTGACATTAGAAATTATGAACATGTTTTCAAAATGAATTTATTTACATGTTTTCCAAGTCAAATTAAATTTTCACAAATAGGTGTTCGTTTCTTCGTTGTTGATTTTAGTTTCTCTTTGCTTTATATACATCTTTTCTCTTTTCAAATTTTTAAATCTTTTTAGAATAGAAGCACTTGAAAATAATTTTTTTTTTTAACCAAAAAAAAAGCATCTAATACAATTTTTTTAAAGATTCACTAAAAATAAAATTTCAAAAAATGTGATTTTTTAGCATTTGCCAAACATGAATGGATTTTTTTTTTTTTTTTTATTTATTGTCAACTAAATAAGTTGTAACTAAGGTGGGCGTCTTCTTGTGTTGGATCATAATTCTGTAATGTCATTTCGACTTTGTGTCAAAATTAACTCTATACTAACACATTCCATCCTTTTGTTATATCATATTATTGTGTCATGTCATTTTCGATCTATGTTCGATTCGTACTGTGTTAACACGTCATATCAAAAAAAAATTATCCTTAACTAAAAGTAAAGTGTATAAAAAATTAAAAATTTTCTTTACAAGTTAAGTTTAATGAAAATAATCTCCACTTGATGAAATGATAAATAAAATAAAAAATCTATATTAGATGAAATATTTAATTTTAACTCAATTCTATTTCCCTAATTTACAAAATTAAATCCTATGTCATATTTGTTTTACTTGATTACTTCTAAAATAGTTGACAAAAGATACATTATCTTTATTTATTTTTTTTAATATTGGCCTCAAAATTTTAAATGGGGAACTTACCGATAGGTCCATACACAAAATTCAAAACTCATCTAGTCCCAAAACAAAACGCTTGCACCAATAAGTCTTACATATTTTTAATTGCTATCAAAAAATTCTATTTTTTTTTTTAATTTAAAGATACTGCTACATCCCACCACCGCCGAACTTCCATTAGACAGTCATCGGAGACTCGCCAGAATGTTCAACATCACCGAGAAGTCACCGGAGTTTTCTAAATGTCATCGGAAGTTGCAAGCATATCTAGAATGTTCGCTGGATATCAAGAATATCGCCGGAGACTCACCGAAATGTCCAAAATATTGCCGGGGGGAAAAAAAAAGAGAATAAATTGAGAAATTAGAGCGAAAAAATATAGCAAAGTGTGCTAAATATTGATAAATTGAAAGGGTAACCAAAAAAAAAATCAACAACAATAAACAGTAACAATGAGAAAAAAAATATATTATTTTCAATTTTTGTAGGATTTAATAAAATAATCTCCAACATTAATCAAACTGATGAAAAGCAAGTTTTGAAACTGTAAAATATTACGATTTTAAAATATGATTATATTAAGCAGTGGCGTAGCCAGGAATTCAGTATAGAGGGGACACAAATTAATGATAATTTGGTTCTATTTTTCTAAAAACCCTTTTCAAAAAATTCTATTTTTTTGTTTTCCGTGTTATTTTGTTTTTACTGATTTTTTTTAATATTTTAAACAATTTTTTTTACCTTTTAGACATACCTACATAAATATACCTAAAAAGTAAAAAAAATGTGAAAAAAAAACCTTTTAAAAATTCACTAAATACCAAAAATATAAAAATATATATATATATATGAGAATTCAATACATTTTTTGTATTTTTATGTATTTATTAATTTTTTAAAATATTTTTTCACAATTTTTTTACTTTTTAGATACATCTAAGTAAGGTACATCTAAAAAAGTAAAAAAAAATTAAAATTTTAAAAATATTCACTAAAACAAAAAAACACGAAAATTAAAAAACTCAATTTTCAAAAAACTTAATCCAAAAAACTCAAACCAAACACACTAATTAATTTATTTTTTTTCCATAATAAACAACAATGAGATATTACTAAACTTAAATGTTAAGAGTTCATTTGGATAAATGTGAATTTTAAATTAAAGGATTTGAGATTAAATTTTATACAAATTTTGGGGAGTACTTATTTTATAGGTGGATTGGAAAATTAAAAAAGAAGATGCGTTGAGACAAAAATGATATATTTTAGTAGAGAAATTCTATAAAACATACCACAAAAAAAGTCTCATATCTCGCAATTATGATCTTCGTGGTCTTTAGTTATAACACATTATAGTGTTAGATATAATTTAGTTATTCTTGTGGTTGTTATTTTAATTATAACTTCTTGTGGTTGTTATTTTAGTTATGACTATATATCAAGTAATAGTTAGTTATGACTCATTCTGATATTAGTTATGGCCTATTGTAATTTTTTTATTTTTTTTATTTTTATAATTAAATATGTGTTACTTGATTATAATTTATATAGTAGTCATTTTAGTTATGAATGGAAAGAAATACATAAAGGATAAACTTCACATGTCAAATGTAACTAACAATCCAATTTCATTGAAATTTATTATGTTTGTATGTCAATAATGATAGGCATCATCATTATATTGAAATTTTTATAGATAATAATATGACTTATTATAGCCTCTTTATTTTCAATCAAAATATTAAAAATGTCATTGGCATTTCACTTTAAATAATATTTTTACAATTTTTTTATTTAATATATTTTCTTTATGTTTTAAAAAAAAATTCCCAAAACTCAGGGGGGCATGTGACCCCCCTGAGCCCCACACCACTCTGCCCCTGCTATTAAGCATTTATTCTTATTAATCAAACTGAAAAACATATTATCAAACTGTAAAATTTTACAATTCTAAAAAAAATTATGAAACTACAAAATTTTACAGCTCTATAGATTGATTCATTTCAATACCAAAAAAACTGAAACTGTAAATTTTTAACCGTCCTCCAGCACCCTAACCACCACTGCCCTATCAACTTGAAACCCTATATCTAAGAGGAGGAGAGGGCAACGGTGAATGAGGAACTGGAGAAGAGGCGATGCGGCTGGAGAAGGGGTGGTAATGGTGGCAGTGGCCGGTGGTGTGTAATGGTGGAATTGGACACTGAATTTCTAGAGGAAGAGGTCTCTCTCATCCCCAGAACTTCATCCCACGCCAAAATCCAATTTTTAAATGGTTTTGAAATATAGCAAGAGAAGACTCACATCTGCTGTTCTTTTGAACTTCCTTCTGTGATTCAAACTACATGCTCAGTTCATGCTCTGTTCATTGCATCTGAAATTGACAACGCTACTATCTATAATGTTAAAATAATTTACAAGGTCTTCCAACACCAAATTTAGTCTTGATTTCACTATGTTTTTCACTTGCACTTTGATCTTGATATCTAAACTTTATTAAAAGTTCCAGACTGGGTTTGCTCTTATCCAATCCATCCTCCCATATGAAGTCATGTGTCCACCAAAATGGTCTTCATGTACCCATTTAGTTCGGTTATGATGTGAATTAAGAACCAAATCAATCACTATGATTCTAAAATTTAGAAATCCAACCAGACCAACCTAAAACCAAACTTGAAAAAAAAAAAAAAAGTTGGGTTCCAGTTTGGTTTTATAGTTCTAAGCTAGAAAATTCATAAAAAATACGGACTATCCAATCTAATAAATAAATAGAAGCATTCCAAAAAAAAAAACAATAGAACCATACTCCAAATTTTCGGAATATTCTACAAAACTGATCCTTAATATTATATACTAATCGCTACAAAAATGCAAATTTCAAAAAATATAAGAATAGAAATCATATAAGTATAAACATACGTATCTTCTTATAAAGAGAGAATATTTTGCGAATAAATTGAAGGCAGGCTTCATTGACGTAGGAATGAGATTGGGTTCAAGGAAACATACAGCTAAACAAGTAATAGCATAAAACTAATATAGCTATTAAAATGTTAGGACCTGCATACCAAACTACTCAAATTCGACTCGTTAAAGATAAATCAATTTTAAATAAACAAGATTAAAGCTTGAACATATTATAAAGCTTGTTAAGTTTTCCAATCAATTTCAAACAAATCTTGAGGGATTGAAGTCAACTAACTAAGAAGGAACTAACAAAAGGGGAAAGGATTTTGCATACCATAATATGGTTGGTATCACCTTCATCCGGGGACTTTAACGATGAGATTGTTAATGCCGACCACCATGAAGAGACTGAAAGCATGTTGGGAGTAAAAAAAATTTATTACATTGGGCCTCTATCCTCTGAAGGTTTTCTTGTATCTAGGCATAGTTCAGGCTTCCCATAGTGAGATCATGGATGGTGGATATTATAAATAGGTCTCAAAGCCCCTTTCCTCTATCAATTCATTTATGTGTATACCAATCACTTCTGGCCCCTCCTATCTGGATAGGTCAGATTGCTTCTAGTTATCCCAGGTGAATCTTAGCAATCACTTTGTGTGTGTGTGTAAATCCTAGCAATCATAACTAAACTATTATGAGGAGGACAAATTTAATTCTCTAGAAGGTCATAAAATACTGACGATGAAAACGTAGGTTACGCCAATTCTCAATGTCCAAAAACTTTTCTAATGTATGTATAACAAACAAGGGCACCAAAATTACTTTAAAAAGTTAAGTCTAGTCAACCACACAATGAATTGATATTGCATTTCATTTTTAAGAAGTTATGATATTACAAAAACAAACAAACCAATCACAGACATGAAACCAAACAAAAATATAATTGATAGAAAAGATTATTATCCTAGTTCAAACCAGGTCTATCATTTGTCATTCAAGCCAAGCCCCAGACTTACATTTTGGGGCCCATAAACCAACAACAAAATATGGCTAATTTTTATCATCATTATCAAAGTAACCAATCTGTCGATACAAATCAAAGTCAATCTCTCTATTAAACAACAAATCATTTTCTTCTTATTAACATCCATAAAACAGAGAGGTTCAGGACTAAATTGAGTTCATCTCACCAAGGATTATATTTATGCCAAATAGCACACAACAGAATTTTTTAAATAATAATAATAAAAATAAAAAAAAACCTCCCCCCATCCCCTTACTTTTTTTTAAAAAGTCGTAATTATACCTTGTTCACATGAAGTCCTCTTCCAGTTCTTGCGAGGACTTGTTGGCTGATGCTATCTCTTTGTTAGATGTCATCTTTTCAGCTACCATCAAATTCTTGTAGCTCCTCACCTCTGCTTGCCTCTCCTTGTCAAGCCTCTCCATCTCCTCCCAACGTTTCTGCAAAAATCATAGGCAATAATTCCATTTTAAAAATAAGACATCAATTCAAGGGGGAAAAAAGGAGTTACATTTAACAACCAAGAAACAAGAATCTGTCTCATGAACTGATGAAAATAAAATCAAAGAATGGGGGTTAATTGAACATGTAACTTAGGGGGTGTTTGGGATGATGGTTTGAGGCTAAAATAGCCAATAAAGACAAAAATGCTAAAATAGCCAATAAGACAAAATGTCACATCCTACAAATCAAATCATCCCAAACACAACTTTTTTTTCATTGGCTAAAGTAGCCAAAAAGCCAACTAAAACAGCTGACATCCCAAATGAGGCCTTAATTTAAAACCCAACATGAAACCATTTTCCATTTTTCTTTGTTCTTATCCATTTGATGCCTACAACTTGAATATGTTAGTGCTAGGAATCGAAAAGGCTGACTGATTTTTTTTTATCAGTGACACAAGTTAAACTTTATTAAAGAAAAAAGATTTAAGTACAAAAGAAGTCCACCAAACAACAGGAAGAAAAAAAAAAGTATAAAAAGAGCAAAATATCTCACATACTACAAAAAGCTCTATTTTTTTTATTTTTTATTTTTGATAAAAAAAAAAAAAGAATTTTATTCAGAAAAATAAAAAGAGATACAAGAAGGGGACAAGGAATACTGTACAAGGGTAGAACAAATAAAACCAAGCATATCAAAGAAAACAAATTATACATTACAAAGAGCTCTTCAATCTCTAGAAATCAAAAAGAACAGAATCCCTTTAAACGGGGAAGAAACATAAGGACAAAATGATGCCAGGTGACACACTCTCACAACAAATCCAAGTATTCAAAGTTTTCCTCAAAGATCATTGCATTTGTTTCCAACCAAATAACCCAAAAGATTGAGAAAACAACACAACGCTTTTTAATCAAAAGAGCAGCGTTTGACAGGAGAATGGTTAGAAAAAAATAGTGTTTTTAATCAAAAAAGCAGCATAGGACAGGAGACTGAAAACAATAAATCCCAACTTGCCACCGTGTAAGGATACCAATAAATTCAGTTTTGCATATGTTCCAGATTAAATAAGCAAGTTCAGATTCATGACCAAAACTATCACCACATGTAGAGCTTTTGTGCTGGAAAACTAACTTTTTCCAATCAAAAAAAAACAAAAAGATAATTCTAGATTTTAGGGCCATATTGCATCAGGTGTACAACATACATACGGTGATGGGATACATATTTATATCAAAGCAGTTAAGTAGTGAATTTTGGGCTAACCCTCATTACTGATATGGGGATTAAGGAAATTCTCCAATCAGAACAACCCCATCAAATTCAAACTATGTCGTTTTACTAGCCCATTCCATGCTATATTGTAGCATATTGGTTTACCAGGTTGGTTAATCCAGCTCTGAGTACCAGAATGACATCATCCCTGGTAAGACTTGGCCTGTTTCCCATAGGGTAGAACAGCAAAGCGTAAAGTCGATATGGGTATTGTTGGATAGTTTGATATATATTGTTGGACTCATTTTCTAACAACATACTGTTAGAGCTTTCATTCAGAGAAGTATTGAGTTTAAGCCTCCCAGTTTGCATTTGTTTCCTTGTTTGGTATGTTTGTTTTAAAAGTGTTTGGTTTGTTTATGATGCAACATGCTTGGTCATGCAATTCTTGGACCAAATAGACATGCACATGGCCAAACAAGGCAAAAAGCACTACTAGCAATTAAATAGCAAGTGCTCAAAATCGCGTGAAATTTGATAGGTTGACAGCAAACATCATTATGAACAGGATCCATTGCTTCGCCATGGACCCCGCTGAATTTTCAAGTGAATTCCATCATTTAGACCGTCACTTTTGAGATTTTTCTATGTTTATTTATTTATTTAGTTTTGCAACTTCAATTACTCTTACTATAGAAGTTAGAATTCGACTCCATCGAATCTGGCTTCATCATGTTAGCCTAGTTTTTTATTCCGTTCAATATTTCCATTTTTGGAAATTTTTGTTGTATTTCCTCATTTTTGTGTACTTAGTTAAAAAACTGCCAATTTCAGTTGTTTCAAAGTATCGTTAGGTCTGCTTGTCACTATAAATAATTATTGTAAGCCTTAAGGCTGATCAGTTTTTTGTGAATTAATAAATTTTCAAGTTAATACTCTTCTTCCAACCTTAGGCATTTGTTTCAAATCAACCATTGTTGAGCCTTTATTCTTGGTATTTTTTGTACAGAAAGATCTTGCTTCTAATATTCTTTTTGAGTCAATGGATTTCAAGATCATTACCATACTATCCACATGCAAGATAAAGCTACCCGTGAACGAGGGTGTTGGATAGCTTGATATAAACTGTTGAACTCATGTCCTAACCATGTAAGCTTTGGGGAATTGGAACTAGTGGTGATCGAATGCATAACTAGAGAAGAGGATTGAAGGAATGAAAGACAAATCATTTTGCTAGCAGCAAACTTGAAAAGTTTGCAAGGATGTGGTTACAAGCAATAACTTTATTCTAGTGAAACTGATATACTGACAATTTTGAACATTTAATTGAGGGAATAATTGGGCCTACGTTATTAACAAATACAATAGCTACGACACAGAAAATGAAGAGAGAATTCACAAGGAAATTGAGAGCAACAAAAGTATCCAGGAGAGAAAAGTAACAGCTGCTAGGGAAATCGAAGCAAAAGTAATCAATCTATAATTGCCCAAAACATCTCGAGATTTCAAAATTAGAAATTATTTGCAATATTCACAAAACTTTCAAAGTGGCGAGGATGGATTAGCTGTATGTAGTAAACTAACATGAACCACAGGTACAGTTCAGGATATCAGTCATTAATATGGGCCTGCTGTCACTACTACAATCACAGACTATGCGGAAACAAGGCGAAAGCTCACAAAAGGAAATGGAAATGCCAGGATAACGTGTGAGACCCCTAACTTTTGTAAACCTTATTGGGTCCCTAAATTTTGAGTTATTATAATAAAGTCCTTAATTCGTTGATTGTTTGCAAATTGAACCCTAGAAACGAAAACGCATCACGGACGAACCCATACAAACCTTAATCGACCCTGGAAGCTTAGAAATCATTTCTAACACTCTAATATTAATTATTTAACTCTCAAATTTTAGATTAATCACTCTAAACCTTAAACTTCCGATTTTCACAGTTTTCGTTCGGTTATTTACCTTTAAATTTAAAGCAAGATAATACAAACCGAATTATTTTTCCTAACACTAATTTATTAACTCTACACTACACTTGAAATAGATACTTTAATTGAGCCCAAGCCCTCACATTTTTATTAAATCACAAATTGATCCCAAACAAGTACTATTCTATATTTATATACACTCGTATCCTAAAATCTTTTTTTGAAACATTTTATTTTACAAATTCCAACAATTGTACACAAAAAAAATATAAAACAAGTCCATCAATTCACCATCACATGGCTAGCCATCACCATTGTAGGTGTAATGAGTGTACTTTTGAGACAAACTTGCATAATTTAAGGGAAATTTTTTACTTCGGTTACAAACATATATATATATATGCATGCAATTGTACACAATAAATTCATAAAATCTCTCCAAATCTTCATCTTGGCCAACCATCATAACCCCCCAGGTTATAATGAGAATCAAATCATATATGTTTATACCATAATCTACTATCACATCAAATTGTATACACAATTTCCCAAATCTAGAATGGGCCAACCATCCCTTTTCCCTAAGATACTATAGGATTTTATAAGATTTATTTAGTACAAACAAATCCCTTGAAATCTTGGAGCAATAATGACTTTGGTACCCATATAGATTTGCTATATATATATGTATGTACTTCTAACTAGAAGGTATTTAAATTAGCCCTAAACCTAACTAGATCATAATTAAATACATAATTAAGGTTCTAATCCTCCCTCATTGCATTACATTTAAACTAAATCAAGGCACTATTCAATTGAATTAGAACCAATGGGCATTTGACACTTGTCACACCAAATTCTCTATAAATATACCACTCATCCCCATTTGTTAAGCACATATACACACCCACACACACACCCACACTATATTCAAGTGAGAGAAGAGAGGGAGAAGGGTGAGCTTGGTGGAAGATAGGAAAAGAAGTTTGCTAGCAATTCCAACAACCCTCAAGTAAGCCACAACACAACTCTCTCTTTCATTTTCCTTTTTCAAATACATGTTATTAGAAGTTTAAAATGGTATTTTCAAATGTGTTATAATGGTATTCTTGTGTTAGAAATGAAAAGAGTTGAGCCTTGATTCTACCCTTCTTCTATTTCTCTTAATCGGTATAAGACTACATTTTTCCCTATCAATTTCTCAAAATTTTCAAAGGCAAACCTTCACCTTAAATTTCTAAGTTTAATACATATTATTTAGCATGTTTTCATCACAAGATAAGTGAAAAAATTTTCCCTAGCTGACCTCTTTTCTCACCAACTTTCTATTTTCAAGAATTGCGCCAGAAAAATCTGTTTTACAGCCACCTTACGAAAATTGTAGAAAAATATATAAAAATATTTTGGACCTCCATTTTATGTCAAAATCTTTCTTAAGGAGTTATCTTTCAAGGAAAATTGGTTTCATTGAAAACAAGTGAGCGGTTTGTGAGAAAATTTGATTTTCGTAACGGTCGACGAATCTGGACAGAGCTAGAATATTTATAAAATAACTACAAATCTGAAAAAGCTATTCCATTTCCGAAAAATGTTCTGAAAACTAGATAAAATTCCCTATGAACTATAGGAAGGCCAGGCTCTGAAAAAAGTATGAAATAGCCCTTTTGTGCATAATCTTTAGGTAGTACTGAATCTAGAAATTCTGTTTTCATTGGTGTTTTATGCTCTTGTGTTCATGAATATGCTTATTAATTTATGATCATGTCTCGATATGATATTTCACATGTCATAGGTTTATGTATTTTATATTAATCCTTCGATGGTGCTCATACTTATGCAAATTTGGAAATTACATTCATGTGCGAATTTATTCCCTTAAATACTTGAATATGCCTAGAGCTACTTGTGCCTATCTTCATATGTGAATCTCATGTGTTGTAATCTTATTTCCTTCTATTTGTACTATTTAGTTGTTCAAACTTGTGCAATAGATGTTGTTTCAAGAGCATGTCCTAACTCTGACGTAAATTATCTAACTCAAACGGGAAATTTAATGGGAGGTAATGGGTTGCAATTTTTTGGACAAGATTACTAAGATATTGATTGGTTGATGGGATGCGTTCCCTATTTAGAAGTTAAAGTCTTACGCAAGTGGTTTTCAGAACCCTTGAACGGAGCGGTTGTATTTGGACCCTAGGTATTTGGTGTAAGGACAGATTTGGGCAAGGCCCATTATTACTGACTCTTTTGAGGCCCTACGCTTGGCGCTACACGGTATATAACCGTTGGTAGGCATCCGAGGTTAGTTCTGCAACAAAGCAGCAAAAGAATGGGCATACCAAATAATCCACGTCCAATTCTTGTGGTTGGGAAGACGAAGTCTCTTTGGGGGATTTCTAGATTTCTAACATCTAACCTTGTAATCCTTTATTATTGAATGATTATCATGTTTCATTACTTGCTTGTTATAATTGTGATAGTGTATTGCATTGGGAAAAAGGGATGGGGTGTGTGTGTTTACTAGGCATTCAAAACTCATAGCGTTTCATGCCAGGTATCGAAGAAACATACGAAGCCAACGAAGAGTCAAAGACATTTGAAGACTTAAGTTTTCCTTAGAGAAAGTTTGGAACCATTTTGCTCATTAGTCTAATTGTGCTTTTATTTATTCTTTTTGGAT
The DNA here is from genome assembly GCA_036172215.1 of Camellia granthamiana. Classification (NCBI taxonomy): domain Eukaryota; kingdom Viridiplantae; phylum Streptophyta; class Magnoliopsida; order Ericales; family Theaceae; genus Camellia; species Camellia granthamiana. Next base: position 41,862,231 of record CM069914.1, read on the forward strand.
TGTAATAGTAATGGAACTCGTTTTATAAATTTAAAATTTGAGACGCTGTAATTATTATTTACTTGTAATCCTATGCCTATCTCTGCGTTGCTTATGAGACCTTGCGTCAATGCCTTTTAAGATCTGTCAAAAGGGTGGTGCGCTACCTAAAAAAGCTGGACTTAGAAGGGAGGCTAACTTGACTCCTCCGACGATCTGGGATCTTACTTGGTTATTGGCCATAGGACTCATTAGTGCCGTTTCCTAAACTCCTAACCTTAGATAAACCCTGTATTTAATTGATAATATATTCTCTGAAGTCCGCGATTTTTGGGACGTCACATAACGAATGAGGCAGCAAGATGACTGATGACTACAATTCAAGAAGAAACTTAGTGCAAAGGTAAAAAGGAATACAAACAATTTGCAAATACTAGTTAACTGGCACAAAGAATTTTTCTGTAGATTCGAATATTTGCAAAGATAATCCTTTTCCTAGTTATAAAAAAATTGAATACTTAATAAGATTTCAAGCTCATGCAAACATAATAATAAACACCCATTTATTACTCTTGTCAAAAAACAGCAGAGAAAATACAATACTCACTTTATCTCTCAGCTGTAGTTTTCTCTCTGCTCTTTCTGCTGCATTAACTGCTTCGCGCTCCGCTGCACAATATACAGGTACAAATAACTTTTATATCCAAAAAGAAAATCAAAAGCATGTTAATATTCAAAAGATGTACAGCTCAGAAACAAATAACATATTGAAAATTAGTAGTGGTATATATAGAGTAAAAATTACAAAAACATGTAGGAAAACAAGATAATAATAAAACAGAGAGTAGTTATTAACTATTATTTCAATCAAATAGGACAACAAAAATAATATATCCTCTGAAATTAGATAATGAAGGTGAAGTCCATCTAAAAATCTCACAAGCAAGCAAAAACTATAAAATACCTTTCAAGTCTGGTTTCCTTTCTACTTTTGTCCGGTTCAATCTATTCACTATCTCATTTATACGCTTCTCCACCCTCACAGTGCGGACCTAAACAGATCACCAATATCAAACAAGGGCTATCTCCCACATCCATGCTCAATACAAAGAAGGAAAATGGAAGTTATAGGCACTATTCAACCAAATTGCAACAGAAAAGCTCACCATTTTTGGATTATGGAAGCCAACTTGGCCAACATCCATGGAAGCAGTCTTCTTCAAATTTTGCCAGGGTGTGTAAACAACATCAACATTATTGACCTTGTTTCCTGTCAGATATAAATGATGTCAAGGAAATGAGTTACTGCATTGCCAGAGCATTGCCAAATGCAAAGCAGGCAAAAAGCAAGACCATTAATTATAGTCATAATCTCCATCAGCCCAAGTCAAGTTGATGCAGAACATGTGAAAAGTGGATATAACATAGTGAGGTGATATTTAAGCCCAGTTCTGGTGGTTTTTTTTTTTTTTTTTTTTTTTTTTTTTTTTTTTTTTTTTAAACACTCAAATAGTAGAGAGAAGTTTTAACCTCAAAGTTACAATATTTCTCACAATTTTAAGTGAAATTTATTCAAGCAACACCCAAAAAAATGTAATAAAAAAAATCTAAACTAAAGATTTAGTAGACAGTTTTTTTCCCCTTAAATTACCCATATTTATCAGAATGCATTATTGTCTTTTCTTTTGAAGTTTCAGTACTTCATGCACATAGTGCAAACAAAATATTAACTAGATTTTTAACACTGCTATGATAAGCTGAACTTCATGATATGGAAGATGCTAACTTAAATATTGCCAACACATCAATTTGTATATTATATGACTTATATTATATATATTCACAATACTTGACTTCCAACTTTGGAGTTAATAGTATTTAATTTAGTACTGAAAATCTAACCCCCAATGGGACAATGAAGTAAACAATAAGAAAGAACTGAGCAAAAACAAGCTACAACCTTGGATCTAATCCCATTCTTCAATTTTGAAAACATAATTAAATATTTGAACTCAAGATTTATTCACTTATTTATTTGTTTGCGTGTTTCTTTGTTTTGGACCTTTCGACGCTCCTTTCATTTCTTTTTTCTTAAATGTTATTCCTTAAAAGTGTTACAAGTGATAAATTTAATCCTTTTCTTTCACATGCTGCAAGCAAGTTGTCAGGGGCTTTAGTGAGAGGACCAATGTAACACATGAAGTGCCCTCACAATACAGTTGCGAGACTGTAATCAGGACAATCCAATGGCATTACCTAAAGATGTCACAAAACTGTCTTCAGGAAATCTGAAAAAAGAGAAATATGTTATATACTAGTAGGATGGCACTCACATTCTAAGTGCACAGCTATGAGAAAAAGTAGGAAAGTGGAACTGGATAAGGAAATGGAAGTTCTTGATTGATAGCAAGCTGGGAGAGAATAAGGAAGTGGGAAGTGTTTTTTAATTACTGCCATAGACTCATAGGTTATTTTCATAATCTTAAGATGGAGATCAAGAGAACACCAAAACTGCACCAGCTTAATATGTGATCACACTTTCCTATAAGAAATAACTTAGAAGCAAAATTTACTCAGTGAAGGAGAGTGTTGTTAGGGGATGGTTGCATGTTTCCATCTTCACGGAATATAATAAGGTGAAACTCCTTAGCTTCTTTGACACTCAGATAGTTTAGTTAAGGGTTATCTAATGGCTCGCTACGGTTAAAGCACAAAACAGTAAGTATTTGAAGCATTTGCCTTGGATGGAATTCGCCTTGACTAGTTGAGCACAATCTTCCAAAAGACCTTCAGATATATCATCAATTGTCTGACCCTTGTGCAGTCTCACATAAACATGGGCCGAAGACATTTTGTCCACGTGAAACCTGCAGTAGAATACCCAGTCAAGAAAGTGCCAAATGTAAAGAAAAGATTACACTTTGAAACAAAACAACGTAAATATTCTCCTATCTTGGAATAGAAACCCATCAAATATACACAAGACCTAAACCCTAACAAGTAAGCCGCATGAGTTTGTGCAAAAGGTACTTTATGTGAGAAAGCTGGTTCAATATACCAACATATACCAGTAAAGAAGGAAATACCTCATAGGAGATTAGATTGCAGGTCATTTGCTGTAAAGAACCTCTACATATTCACACAAATTATTACAAAAACTCACAAGAGCTAAGCCACTAAACATACAAATTTCCAAAATAATATTAACCAAACTCACAGCCAAATCAAGCCAAACCAAACCAAAACAAAACAAAGCCTTACGTCCCAATCAAATGGGATCGGCTACACAAATCTTTTTTCACCATTCTACTCTACCAAAGGGTATATGCCCAGTTAAATTAAATATTCATATCTTTTTTTACTACTGCATCCCACATCAATTTATGTCTTCCTCTCCCCCTAACATTTCCATTTATGGTGATCATATCTTTCTTTGTTACCATTGCATCAATAGGTATTCGTTTTACATGACAAAACCATCTCAATAGTTGATCTATCAGGCATAAATCCAAATTGATTCTCTAATAATGTTGTAGCTCTTAAGCAATGTTCACGCACTCTCTCCTATAATTACACTGTATGATTCATTAACTTAATGCCTCTATAGTTGTTGCAATTTTGGATATCTATATTATATTTATACACAAGCACTAGAATATTTTTTTCAATTGTCAAGCATTATCTTAGTCATTAGAATCTTATTAAAAAAATTATTAACCAAGATACTCCTTTCTTACCTAAGCATTTTTAAGCCTCAATAAGGATAAAATCTGGTCCTACTAGGTTAGTTGATTTCATCTTCTTCAATTCAAATTCCACCTCAAACTCTAAAGCCTCGTTTGGCAACTTTCAATTTTAGTCAAAAAGTCACTATAAATTGTCACATCGCTCTCTTTACTTTTTTGCACATCTTTTCATAAAAAACCAAAAAATTACTAAAATAGTATGCTCTAAAACGAAGCCTTAGTTGACAATAAAACCTTTATTCTCCATTTCCATCAACACTTATTTCATATTTCCTTATTCTTCTCATCTAACACTAGCACCCTCAAATGCTCACTTTTCATACACTTAACCTAATTAAAATCTGTTGGAGTACTAGAGGATATAGTGAGTGATCGGGACACTCGCTCTACTAGTGGTTCTAGACAAAGTTATTCAAATCTGATCAGGTCAGAGTTAAAATTTTCCACAGCAAACCACTTACAAACTGATGGTCAGGCGGAGTGGATGAATGCATTGCTGGAGGGATATCTGAGACATTATGTCATAGTAAGTTAGAAAAATTGGGTGGACTTACTTGACAATGCACAATTCTGTCATAAAACTATAGTTATCTTCTCTTCAACAAGTTTTTGTTGCAGCAACTCATCCAAATGATCCCAAAATTGTCTTTTTAATATATTCCTCCAATCCTATTTGGGGTGTATAGACACTAATCACATTAACCATAATTTCTCCAATTATAAATTTTTATTTTTATTTTTATCTCCTATTTTTGTCATTGTTACTAACTTATGTTTAGCTACAATTATTCCTACACCATGTTGATTTCCATCTTGACCAGTATAATAAATTTCAAACCCAATTTTTTTTCCTTCGTATTTTCACCTAGCCACTTAAGTTTCTTGTGAACATGTTATACTAATTTTCCTTCCAATCATAATATCTATTAATTACATGGTTTTACCCTATGAAGCACGGGTACGGGTACGGGTACCAGTACCGGTACTAGTACTGGTATGATACGAGTACGTTGATACGGTAAAATCCAAAAAAAATAGGATACAGGTACGGCTTGGTACGCTTATAAAAAATATTTATTTTTAATTTAAAATAATGTAAAAATTAATTAAATAGTTCAATTTGTTAAGATTTAGCCTACAATTAATATTTAATGCCAAAAGTAAATGTATAAATTAAAATTAAATATCAATATATTAAACAACTTACAAACCATAATTTAGTTTTAAAAACATGCTAAGTATAAAACTAAAAATAAAAAAGAAGCCTAATAAAAAGAGTTTCATCTCTGTAGTAGAAAATATTGTTTCGACTAATGTACGGTGTGGTTTGGGTAGGTACGTCTGAGTACGTCAAAAATTAAGAAGAGAAAATCTGGGTACGTGTTTCGTGTACCCAGTACACATGCAGAAGTACCATACAAGATACCATACGCCGGTAAGTACCTGGTACGAGTACGGCATGTTTTTCGAAGTACCTATACTTCATAGGTTTTACCTATTAATGATCCTATATTCCAAGTACTACAATTCTGGGCTAAGTTCTTTGACCGCTCTTGCCTAGAAATAAATAAATAAATTATGAATTGATTTTCAAGTTATCTAACACACAACCCTCATCCTTATCTAAAGCTTATACCAAATGTATAAAAGATTAAAAACTAAGCATGGTACAAGTAGAGAATCCACAAGATCTGTGAGCCCTAAAGGTTATGCAGCACAACCACCTGCCCTCTCATCAAAGAATCCCATACCGAGTGGTAACCGAAAAAAATTATGAATTCACAGACTATTTTTTCTTCAATTAGAAGTAAATTTTATTTAAGAACAGTACCTAGAGGGCACCATCCATGTATACAAATCAAAAGTATCACTATAACTTTCAATGCATCATATACCTCCATATTTGTTAAAGCCTTAATAAGGCTATGAAATAAATAAATAAAGGACAAATACGGACCTCCCTTGGCAATTACTCAAATTACACTCAACCTCGCTAGTATGGAAAAATGGCATCGGCCTACCCTACAAATTTAATTGCTCAAAGAAAAATTAGGAGAAAGAATCGATCTTCAATAGACAAACCCCAATGAGCCCTTGGTTGATGGTGGTTTTATGGGTGAAGACAATCTAAGAAGAATGGTGAGGTCGCAAGGCTGGGAAGGAAGACAAAGGTGGTGTAGTGTGCAGGACAGAGTTTGCAAGTAGTGATGCTGGACGGATTTCACGAGCGGAGCTGAGCAAGGTTCACAGTGCTGCCCAATAGAACAGATAGAGAGAGAGAGAGAGAGAGAGAGAGTGAGATAGCAGAGAGAGGGGGAAGGGAGGATGGGAGGAAGATGAATAAAGGTATTGTCCTTTATTATTGCACTATTGTGATGGTATATGTTTTAACCTAAGGATATGCTAAAAAGGTTGTGCCTAATGCACAAGGCTCCCACTTTACTATAGGATCTTGGAGGTGGTAGTAGGTAAAAAAAACCCATGGAAATACTACTAGGAAAAATAAATGCACTCCTATAGCTACCCTTCTCCATCAATATGCCAAAAAGTGCCCAATTTGAATTTTTTTTTCCTGAGTCAATTTGATTGTGCATTGTGTCTAATTAGCCCAATCGATAATGCTCATTTTCTTGTGAAGCTATAGGGATACCATCGGATTAGCGTCGATAGTGGGTCATTATAAACATCAGCTGCGGAGCATTAATCCTAAAGTATACCACTCTGATAAAACGTGAGATTGACTATGTAAATATAAGCTATCTACCAAGGAATTGTATCAAACACCAATTACACTAATAACCATATATCAATCATGAGAGTTTAATATAACAAGAGTGACTTACCCAGAAATTGAACCTCGCAAAATTTGACAGCAGATAAAAAAATATATATATACAATTTTTAAATTTTCAAAGAAAAAATAAAAAAGCAAACAATAATTTGACAATATATATATACACAAATACAGAGAAAGATATATAGAGTTTGGAGAAATGGAGAGGGTGAGTCGGGGGTACCAGATGTCTTCGGGGAAGCCGTATTTGATGAGCTCCTCGTTCTCGAACTTGTCGAGACCCGTGAAGATGGTGTAGTCACCGGCCTCGGCTCGGGCTTTGAAGTAGAACACCATTATTGTATTCTGGGTCTAAAGACAACGAAGCTCTCTCTCTCCCCCTCTCTCTCTCTAGGGTTTCGTGATGAGAAAAGAGACGATTCTCGTAGATAATAGGGGAAGAGAGAGAGCAAGAGAGTTGAATTGATCGAATTCGACGGGGATATTCCTTGTTTGGTTGCATTTACCTGTTTAAATACCACGCGTTTGACGCACGCGTACCATGGTAACAAAAGAAAATTAACATCAACTGGGCATTCATATCCATTCTGATTTATGAATTTATACTTTATTAAGTGTTTGTTTGAAAATAAATTATTTTAATAATTTTTTAATTTTTTATAAAAAGATATATAAAAGTAAAAAGAGTAATATAATAATTTATAATGATTTTTTAACTTTTTAATTAAAATGTATAATTAACAAATGAGTCTAAGTCCTAGTTAAGATTTTTTAGATTTTTAATTCTCATTAAATTTTTAATAGTTTAAATTGCTCTTCAAATAATAATTATTCATTATTTATGATTATTTATAAATGAATATAATGATTTGATATTTATTTTGATTTTCAAAACTTTAAAATATCAACTTTTAAATTGAAAAAACTAAGAAAAAAAAGCTATGTGCAAAAAAAAAAAAAAAAAAACTAATCAATTTGTTTGGTTTGGATATTCAAAATTCACCTTTCAAAAAATTGAAATTGTTTGTTTTCTTTATTTTTTTGCTTTTACTTAATTTTTTTAATATTCTAATTAAGTTTTTTAATTTTTAGATACACCTAATATAAATACACTTAAAAAGTATAATATTCGTGAAAAAAAAATTAAAAATTCACTAATACCAAAATTACAAGAGAGAGAGAGAGAGAGAGAGATTTCAGTACATTTTTTGTATTCTTGTGTATTTATTGATTTTTTTACAAATATTTTACTTTTTAGATACATTTTAATTAAAGTGCATCTAAAAAAGTAAAAAAAGAAAATTTGCTAACATTTAAAAAATATTCACTAAGAATAAAAAAAATAAAAAACAAAAAACTCAATTTCTAGAAAATTGAATTCAGAAAATTGAAACCAAACACACTGAATGTTTGTTTTTTTGAAAAAAAAAATGAATTATTTTATTGTGCAAAACTAAAAATTTTGTATCTATAAAAGAGTATAATGAAGGAACATTGATGTGTAAAACTGGAAAAAAAAAAAAACTTGAAAAAAGAAAAAATTGATAATGTTTTCAGTTTTTAAACTTGAAAAAACTGATAATCTTCTCGGTTTTATTGGATAGTTGATTCAAACCAACAAGTATAAAAGCAAAAATATTTAATCTCATGCTTTATTTTTTTATCAGTTAGTGAAACAATTGTTTTAAACATTACTATGCAAAATTAATATTCTTAATTTTAAATATTGAGAAAAACTGATAGTATTATCAGTTTTACTAAATAGTACTTATTAGTTCAAAAAATCTTAGATATGACTTAATCTACTATGACATTTGTGAATAGAATTTTTAGGTAATTAACTCAAAATTAAATTAAAATAAACTAATTGATAAATTATACATCCCGGTAGTTTGGAATTTGCATCACTTTGATTCCTAATTTTTCAATTGAGATACATTTGACCTTAAATTTTGAATCTCGTTCTAAATAAGGACAATTGAATATACTGTTTCCTTTTGCAAACGAAAAATGCTCCATTTGAAGGCAAAATCATTAATTTGATAAAATATAAACTAATTTGATTTTAAAAAGATGACAAAAAGTTGTTTTTGAATTTTTAAAAATTATTTCTATCCACCAAAGATAAAAATTATATAAAAATGATAAATCTTTTACATTTTTATTTTTTACCAAATTAATTTTTACTATATGTTTGGATGATAATCATGTAATGAGTGATTGTTTTTATTGATATTTTTTTTATGATTATCATGTAATAAATAGTTATTTTTGTTGTTAACAAATATTTTTGGAAAGTTTATCATGTAAGGGATGGTTGGATGGTTATTAGGTTTTTAATATATAATCAATATGTTTAACATATGAAATATTTTTAGTTTTAAATTTTTTGATTTAATAGATTGGTTTAATAATAGCATCAAAGTTATCACCATGTTTAACTTCTGAAAAATGAAAACTAATTTAGTGAAAATAAATATGAAAAAAAAATTATTTTAAAAAATTATTTCTACCCTTCCAAAAGATAAAATTATATAAAAATGATGTATTTTTAATTTTATTTCACCAATTTAATTTTTAGGTTCTTGAATTTTTTTTTCTGAAAATAGATTCTGAAAACTAAGATGAAGAAAACTTTATAACCAATAAAGTGTTAACATTATTCATTTAAAAAATAGGTATTACATTTTAAACGACATACAAGTTAACAAACATAAAATAAGTTGTATGACGACTTTGCTCTTAAAATTGATCGTTTGCAAAGAAAACATCTTTGATTGTCCTTATTTGGAATAAGATTCAAAATTTAAGATCAAATGTATAACAATTTAAAAATTATGCATTAAAGTGAATGAAGTTTCAAACTACATGAACTACTAGTGTAATTTGCCCAAAAATAAAAGGCAAATTAGGAATTGTTTGATGCCCGATTCAAAACACTTCTTCTGGATGAGGTGACTTGAAAAAAGAAAAAAAACAAAAATCTCATATTTGATTTGTAAGTTGAGTGAAAATTTATGAGAAATGATGAGAAAGAAAATCGTCTTACAAAATCCATTTCATTTCTAACCAAAAGTGATAAAATTTTAATAAGAAACAAGGTGATTATAATACTAAGACTAAATACAAATGAAAAAAAATAAAAATCAAATCTAACTCATATCTTTATCTCACATACTTTAAATAATCAAATCTAACTCATATCCTTCTCTCACATACTTTAAGTTTTTTTTTTCATTCAAATATGATGATGAAAAAATATAATAATTTATTTTATTTTATTATTTAGATGAGATATCACAGTCATTTATTTTCTTTTATTACCTTACAATTCAAACGGAACATAAAATTAAATGTATTAAATAAAAATTAATTAAATACAAGATTGAATCTCAATTTTACTATTTTTTTATCAATTAACACATAAATTTAAATATTGATTCAAGATTAGGAATCACTATTTTCTCTCAGTCCACTCCATTGCCGCAGCTCCTGACATGCACAAACTTTACCTGAATCCGGATCCTCCGTCGCCCTTTCCTGCGGCCCAACCCTATCGCCCTCCAAAACGACGTTTTGGAGGGTTTTTTTTTTTCTATTTTCTTCTTCTTCTCACTGTGATGAAGCCGAACTAAACCAAAAACTTATTCTTCTCACTGATAACTCTCTCTCTCTCCCTCAAAACACTTAATTGATTATTTCACACAAAACAAAAACAAAAAAACCCACCTAAGAGCAAAACAGATTTCGAAGTGAGAAGAAATTGGAAATTGGAAATCTGAACCAATTTTTGAGAAATTGGAAACTCTCAACCAATTTACGAAGTTTAGATTCATATACAATTTCAAACTCATCAATATTTGAAAACAATTTCATATATATATATATATGTATATGTATACATATATGTATGTGTGTGTGTGTGTGAGAGAGAGAGAGATGGATAACAGAGGAAGAGCTAGTTGTAGATAATTTTGCAATTTTTGTTAATGGTGCCGAGTTGAAACAACCTCTCAAACCCAACATTGCAGACTCATGAAGTTTAAAATTTGAAAACATCTATTTGGGATATATACATATATTTGAAAACAAATATCCCCTCACCTCAGATTTGGAAAACTCATATTTTTTTTTTGAGATATATACATATATTTGTATTAATGGACAACAAAAGCAAATCCCTCATCCTAAGAGAGAGAAATTTTCTGGGCATTTTCTTTCCAGACTAGAGAACCCCAGAAAATTTTGCATTTTTTTTAATGTCAATAACGAAATTTTTTGGGCTTTTTTTTCCCAGACTAGAAAAGCCAAGAAAATTTTGCCCTTTGTGTTTCGTTTTGTTGTGCTCTGTTCTGAGAGCACGAAAAACTTGACTCAAATGAGGTCACGGCCAGCGAGGAGCTTCTTGGCGATGAGGAGCCACCGCTCCGCCTCTGCTCTGCTGTTGCTGATGCCGCCATGAGAGTCCATTTCTGGGTCGATGATTGTAATGAGGAGAGAGGGAGAGAGCTATCAGTGAGAGAGAGAGAGAGTTATCAATAAGAAAGAGAGAAGAAGAAGAAGAAAAGAAAAAAAAAAAAAAAAAACCCCCCAAAACGACGTCGTTTTGGAGGGCGACAGGGTTGGGCCCCAGGAAAGGGCGACGGAGGATCCGGATTCAACTTTACCTACCCCAATCAAAAAGTGAGACAGTGACAGATTTTGCTTCTTTCGATCCGTTTCTAACCCGTTATATTTGTTAAATATACTTATATATTGTGCCATTTTGATAACCAAAATAAAAAGTCACGTTTTTGTCAAAATGTCCAAAAATACAAGTGGCAAAAACGTAACAAAATTGGTTTGGAAAATGCCAAAAACGCAAGTGTGAAATTACAAATTGGGGCCTATGACAAAAAAATAAATTTCTTATATTGGGTAAGGATATTTCGGTCATTTTAATTTGATTTGACACCATAAACAAATATTAAACTAAAAAGTAAAAAGCCAGCTTTTTATCAACTTCTTAAATCACTTTCCAAAAAGCTAAAAAGCTTGGTAAAAAGTCAAAAGTCAGCTTTTTACCAACTTCCCAAAACACCCCATAAATAATATCTATCATTTAATTTTTTCAATGTAATAAGATTAAACCACTAAAATAATATACTTGTCATTCATTTTCACTAATTTATTTTTTATTTAAATATTTTAACTTTCATTAAATATAAATTATTATTCATAATATACTAAATTATCTTGATTATTATTAATATTTTTATTTTTTAAATTACAAAATTAATTTGCCCCCACTTCTAACTTCAACTTGATTTGTCCCACCATAATATTATAACAACCCTCATTTTGTCTTAGTCATGTTCATGGAAATTTACATGATTTTGGTTTGTGAAGCTTACATCTTGTGAACTTTAATATTTTGTCTAAGTATGGGAGCATGTCTTGTTTTGTCTAAGTATAAAATCTATACTTTGTTCCTTGCTTTGTGTATTGAACCTAGGCCATCTATTTCTGCTACCTCACACCTAGGTCATGTTGGAAAAAAATGATTTTATAGTGACTTTAATGTGAAATTAAAATAGGTCATAACCATTGATTGAGGTGGAATTAAATGAGTTTAGATTCTTTGTAACAAGATTTTTACACCACAAAAAGAATGACTAAAAACCATTAAGAATTGAATGAGAAATTGTCTCATAAAGTTGGCCTCATAAATGAGGTATTGGAAATTGTGTATAGCTACCAATCTCACATTGATTGTAGATGATAACTTTGACGGGGTATTTAAATCTCAAGATTATGAGAAAAGCATGAGCCTTTTGGGGCATCCAAATTTTCCGAAGGAAGGGAGTTATAGATGCTTCAAGGATGGGCTTAGACCAAGACTATGGTCCAAGTTGGTTATGGAAAGATTGTCGCCCCCGCACGAGCGCGCCACCCGAACTGGGCCGGGACCGGGTCCGTGGATCGTGGATCTTAGGCTTACTTTTTGGGCCAAGTCTGCTGCAGATATTATGGGCGGGCGTAGGTCGGTTGCAGCCACAGAACCTCCAATCCACCATTCGTCCGCCAGATTGGCGGATTAGAGAAAATCAATCTGCATCCGTCCACCAATCTAGCAGATGTGGATTGAGCGGATTGGTAGATGGATGCGAATCGGTTTTGCGGTTTAAAATTTTATAAATTTTCAACATAATTCAACTTATGCACTTCCTAAAAAAAAAGTATTATAGTTAATAACTTAAAAAAATATTACAATCACTACATGCTTCATCCAAAAAAAAAAGTTTGAAACTTTAGAATATTACAATCACTGTATACCTCATCCATATATTACAATCACAGCATGCCGCATCCACATAAAGTATTACAATCTGTGATTCTTAAAATATAAAAATAATTCAAACCACCAAAACCATGAACAAAGTAATAATAGAGATTGTATGTCTCTATATTGTTACATCTATATCTTTTTTTTAAAACAAAAACCAATCAGTATATATCATATTTTCTATTTATTATTTTTAGAGTTAGATTTAAAAACCAAAAAATTATAGATAAATAATACATTTATTTTTTTCAATTCAAAAAATATATTCAAGTTGAAAACTTTTTTCAACAGAATATATTTAATAGAATATTTAAACTATTTGTCAATTGAAAATACAATCAGAATATCTAAACAAATTGAAAATACAAAGTCTTATAAATTATTATGGGTGCTCGCGATTTGGCGGTTCGGTTGCGGCCAAAGGAACCTCAAATCCGTCATTCGTCCAAAACTAGGCGAATTGGAAAAAATAAATTCGTAACCGTCCGCTCGTTATCACGCATCCATCCAAAATGCAACGGATCGGTTCGATTCAGTTCGGTTCGGTCGGTTTGGGCGGATCGGTATATCCGCTGCTCACCCCTAGCAGATATACACACTTGTTATATATCTTAAATGATTGTCCCATCAGTTTTGGTCCATTACTCCAGGAGTAATGGGCATTAGTTGTCAGCCTTCATGAGCATTGGTTGCTAGCCTTCATGGCTAGAGGCTCCTCCTCTCTCTCCGATGGTGTATAAAAGGAAACCTATCTCCCTTGGTTTTGGTACAGAATTTTTTCTTTCTAGATATACAGTCAGTTTGCTTCATCCTATAATTTTTTTCCTGTGTTGAGAGAGTGCTTCCATTGTCAGTTCACAAAAACTATCAGAAAGTGCTTCTGCGTTAGCCAGTCTAAATCGTCATATCTTGGGAGACAGAAGTCGACGTACCTCTAACATCCACAGTGAGATCTGTTTTAAGGAGACTGTGGTATTATACATGTTTCGGTTTGCACTTCTGTCCTTATTTTTCTTTTATGTATTTCTGTTAATTAAGTTGGATGTTATAATCCCATGATTTCATTTGTTGTAAATCAATTGCGTTTCGAATGAATCTGTATGTCTATTTTATTTAATTACAAAATTTATACAACAATCTTAAAACAAAATAATATATTTCCCATAAAATTGTACATATAAAATTCATAAATTAGGACACATAAATTCATTTACAAGGTGTATTCTTTTCAGATTGTGCACATAGCCCACTATTTTCATTTACAGTGTATGTTTATAATGGGAAAAAGAAAATTTTATTTTGTTCTACTGTATATATACATAGCCCACTGTTTGCTTTGACCACCAATAAATATATGTATGATTTTTTGGTACCAAAAAATGCATATAGGCTAGTGTTTATATATTAAATATATGCATAGGCTAATGGGTGTTTGCTGTGGGTCAAAGAATTTTTTTTTTTTTTTTTTTTTTCCAAGATTTTTGCCCCCTGTTTTGTTTTATATCACAATGCTTGTACATCCAATTGATTTGCATGCCACAGATTTCCTCTCTGTTTCGTGATTAGAATGAATAAATAAACACAAAAATATATATACATGCTGCTTTTACCACCGTTGCCCATTGATTTTTTTTTTTTTTAAAGTGTATGATTGTAGATTATGCATTTTTTGGCATATAAATTATTTTTTAGATTTTAGTTTTTTTATATGATTTAATTTCTAGAATTATTTGTATATTAATTTATAAAGTTTTGTAACTTGCCTATATTTCCTTGCATGTTATTTATTTTCTAAATTTTAATTTGTTACATGCTTATTATTTTCTAGAACATTTGCATGATTTTAATTGCTAGAGTTATTTGCATGTTTATTGTGAATTAAATTCATATGTAACTCTTGCCTAATAATTTAATTTAATTATTTAGGAGTTATAAGGCTTTGTAACTTGTGTAGTATTTTAATTCATTATTTAATTTTGTTATTCAATATAGTGCTAGAGAATTGAAATACCTTGATTGCATTACAGTTTTTTTTTTCTCCAAAGTATTTGTTTCGTTTTGTTTTGTTTTGTTTTGTTTTGTTTGTTTGCTGACTTTCTTTACCGGGTTACCTGTGCGAAAGGAAAATAAAATATAAATCCAAATGAATAGGATTTGGGAATGTAAAACAAAAGTATGGACTAGTAACCTTTGTGTTGAACAGGAATACTTAAGCGAGGAAATTTTTTTGAATTCTTATGGATTGGCTATTTTCTTTTATATTTAATTAAAACAATTTTGTGCTTGGACTTTAGTTATGGTTTTTTACCAATATGTAATGTAAAAGCAAGTTCTATTTGCTTGTAATTATTGTAACAATTTTTTACATTGCTTGTAATTTGGTTAGCAATTTTTGAAATTGCTTGTAAGTTTTGGACCTTGGTTTGTTTTGACCTAGTTCATCCATTGGAAAAGTTAATTCTAAAAATTATTTTCCATTGACTAGGAGTCAACATGCTCTTGAAAGTTTTGTCAAAAGGTCAACTGAGTTTTAAGTGGGACCGATGTAACCCCTTTAGTCTTCCTGAGAACATTCATGACCATGTTCGATTCTAGATTAAGTGGTAAGACTAGTTTTGAATTAAATCTCCAATTGTGAGATTTTCTAGTGTTAAGTTTAATTTCTGGAAACACATAAAGTGAAATTATGTTGTCTTTTTCAGAAATGGCAACTGTCACTGATGCTACTACTATTGCTAATGTTGTGGGGATCTGAACCTGGGACAATTGGCTTGCAAACCCCTACTAATGTGACCTCTGTTGCTGCTCCTGCTGTTTCGGGAGGCCCGCTCAACCATCACGAGTGCCCGAAGAAGTTCACGGGAGTGAATTTCAAGAGGTGGCAGTAGAAGATGCTATTCTACCTAACTACTCTTAACCTTGCGAGGGTTTTGAGTGAGGATCAACCAGCTGTGAAGGAGAATGAGCAAAACAAACAGAAGCTCATGGCTTTAAATGCTTGGAAGCAGTCAGACTTCCTTTGCTGGAACTACGTTATGAATGGCTTGGTAGATCACTGTTCAATGTGTTTTATGCCAAAAAGTCGGCAAAAGAACTGTGGGATGCTTTAGACCAGAAGTACAAGACCGAGGATGCTGGGGCAAAGAAGTTTGTCATTGGTCAGTTTCTAGACTTTAAGATGGTGGACTCAAAAATCGTCATCAGTCAAGTCCAAGAGTTCCAAGTAATTCTGTACGAGATACATGTAGAGGGAATGTTCCTGAGTGAATTATTTCTTGCATCTACGCTACTTGAGAAGCTGCTTAACGGTTGGAAAGACTTCAAGAATTACTTGAAGCATAGACAAAATGATATGACAGTCGAAAAGCTCGTTGTCAAGCTCCGGATTGAGGAAGACAATAGGAAGAAAATGGGAGAGTACCTCCACGGTAAAAGCAAATGTGGTTGAGCATGGCTAGTCCTCGGGGGTAAGGAAAAAGCCATAAACAAGCAAAAGTTCAAAGTTGGGGGCAAAAGGCGATGTCTCCAAAAAACCGGTCTACAAGTCACAAGAACCTACTTTTAGGTTCAATGGAAAGTGCTTCAACTGTAGAAGCAATGGGTATCAGGCGATTGACTGCAGCAAGAAGAAGAAGCCTTACAACAAGTACCCTCCACAAAACAAAAGCCGGGCACACCTAGCTGAAATACAGGATCGATCACCAGATGTGGACGACATGCATCTATCAGCTACCGTCTTCGAAGTGAACATGGTGGGGTCCAACCCGAAGGAATGATGGGTGGACACTGGGGCCACTTGCCACATAAGAAAATGTTCACAATCTTCTAATCGATTTCAAACGGTAAGAAGTTGTTCATGGGGAACTATGCCACCTCAACTGTTGAGGGAAAGGGCAAGGTGGTCCTGAATATGACTTCAGGAAAAGAACTGACTCTAAACGATGTCCCATATGTACCAAACATTCGTGAGAACCTTGTCTCGGGGTCGCTCTTAAGCAAGCATGGCTTCCGCATGATATTTGAATCTGATAAGGTTGTGTTAACAAAAAAACGGGGTCTATGTAGGGAAGGGATATATGTTGAGTGGTATGTTCAAACTAAATGTAATGACTATTATCCCAAAACTTAATGAGAAGGCTTCTTATTCTGCTTATATGCTTAAGTTCCCCAATTTATGGCATGATAGACTGGGTCATGTGAATTTTGGCTCTTTGCGTAGATTAATCAAGTTAAATTACATACCATCTTTTAAGATTAATCAAAATCACAAGTGTGAAACTTATGTAGAGGCAAAATTGACAAGGACTTCTTTCATTCTATTGAAAGAAGTAGCGAGCCTTTGGATTTAGTGCACAGTGATGTGTGTGATTGAAAGTCGTACAATCACGTGGTGGCAACAAATACTTCATCACTTTTGTTGATGATTGCACTAAATTTTGTTATGTGTATTTGCTTAAAAGCAAAGATGATGCGATTGAGAAATTTATTCTTTTCAAGAATGAAGTTGATAATCAATTAAGCCAAAAGATCAAGGTTATAAGAAGTGATCGTGGTAGTGAGTATGAATCCCTGTTTGCTGAGACTTGTGCTCAATTTGGGATTATTCACTAAACCACAGCACCGTACTCCCATCAGTCAAATAGTGTTGCTATACGGAATAATAGAACGTTAAAAGAAATAATTAATACAATGTTAATAAGTTCTGGATTGCCACAGAACTTGTAGGGGGAAACAATTATCTTCACGAATTATATTCTAAATAGAATACCTCGGAAGAAAGTAAACAAGACTCCATATGAATTATGGAAAGGCCACAAGCCTTCTTATAATTTCCTACGATATGGGCTCGCCTTTTTCTGTGCCCCCGCCTTTCGGAAAGGGTTTGAAAAGAAGGTCTCACAGTTCGGACTTTACCTATGGTTCTGAATCTAATCTCACAAAGTGCAATGTGAAACTAATAAACACCAAAGAGTCCAAATCCGACAAGCCTTTTTGGAAAATCGATTTTAAATCAAAATAATGCCAAAATTGGACTGCTTTGCCAGATTACAGAGTCACCACCCAAATATTTTATTTTTAGAGAAATTTAAGAAACCCTGACTCGTGCCAAAGGCCACGTGTCCATCATCACCAAAGTTGTCTCGGCTCGGGAACTTAGGTACGAAAGGGGAAGGTCTTGAAATGAGCACCCCCGCTCACCCGATCAAAAGATCGGCCTCTACTAGTCATGATACGTATTTTTATAAACATTATGTGTTCTTATTCCAGTTATTAATCTAACCTTACTATGTGATGTAAACACATACAAGTATAGACTACACCGCAAGAATTGGAACATTTCAAGTCATGTTTGTTTTGCGAAAATGGTTTGAATTTGACACCCTCGAGTGGGCTTAAAACATGATTTGCCACTTCGCAAAGTGGGCTTAAAACATACATTCGTTAAACTGTTTCAATTCGAACAACAAGCCTTCATCCATAGGCATTCATGCAGTTTAGCAAATAAGTACATAGCCTCATGGTAAGCATGCGAAACATAGCAATATGGTAATCATACTCATGCAAGTATGCTAAAGCATAAAACTTACCGAGTACTCCAAGCCAAAACAAAAACTAGTTAAAAAAATGCATAATCCTAACTACATTAGATGCCTAACGCAACACATGCAATATGAAATTAATAGGCTCGACTACTAATATTGCATTTGCAACACTTTGATAACATGCTTTGAAACACGTATTCAAGGAAGTATTGAATTGATAATGCAGTTTGAATAATGCGCTGAGCCTCGGTGCATGCAAGACAAATGAATGAATACAAATATGCAAGCATAAGGTATGCTAATTGAAAATGTCCCTACCATCGAAAGCGGATAAATAAAAGGGAGAAAGACGTGGGGTTGGAAGACATATACACACGCACACACACTATTACAATATTACGCCCTCGCGAAGGAGGGTCCGAATAAATAAGCTAACTAGCTATGCTAATTAAGCTAACTATTACAAACCAAAACTAATTAACTACTCTAGTTAATTATTACAACAATTGAAATTAATTAACTAACTTATTCTAAGCTAATTAAATATTACAAACCGAATTAAGCTAATTAATTACAAAACGAATTAATTAACTAAATAGTTACAGCATTTGAATTAACTAGCTATTCTAAGCTAACTAAAGCAATTAAATGGCCTCGAGGGCGAGGGACACATGCATGCTCAGTTACTCCACCCGAAAATGCCACCGCCTTGCCATTGGATGCCTCTGTCTGCACTCGTTTGATCACTGAAAATTGTGCCAACTCCCAGAATGCCTCTGCTCTAACTCAGGAGCACACCTGTGCAAAAATTCATTGGTGGCCAGTCGGCTACCAAAGGTGGCCGTCAGCTACTATAACTGGCCGGTCGGCTACTTCTAGTGGCCGTTGGCCACTACTTTTTGTCGGTAGGCCACCTCTGCCCCGAACTTCTTTTTTTGCTGCAACAGAGAGCAAACAGAGGCAAAGTAGTGTATTCTCAAGAAGTGTGTGCACTGTTACCCTCCTTATCATTACACAAGTTCAAAGGAGTGTAATTCTCGGCTCTCAAACCATCAACCAAGCATTTTAAATGCATGATGGCTAAGGAGCCAAGCTTGCACAAGTTAATGAATGTAAAACAAGACTCAACAAAACCATGACCCTATCATGCATGATCAAGGGTGATGGTGACCAAGAAAAATGACACGTTTCATCACTTTGAGTATGAAACGTCCCATTTTTCTCATGTTCGAATTAACGTCTGATTCGAACACAACAATTCAACATGAAGATGCTTAATCTTGCCTCTTTTACTTTGTTCATTTTGTTTACATATTTTAGATTACCAATCCATTCTTTAATTGATTAGTTCAAAAGGTGAATGTCCTCTAATTGAAAGTAGGCATAAACCACAAGTGCCTTGAGCATGAAAGAGACCTCATGCCGTTGGTTAGTAGAAACCCTCAAAAGAGGATTGAAACCATTAAGCACAAGTGTCTGAATTTCACACTTAAGCCAACAAGGGGTTCAAAGCCCCTTTCAAAATAAATGAAAGAGTGAAGAATAAAGGGAGATTGCAGAGATTTCAGTGCTGAAATGGAGTGCAAAATGACACAAAAACATGCAAGCAACTCATGTAATTCATGTTTAAAAGCCTAAAACATTAAACTAGTGAAGAAGTTTGCACTACAACCACACAATACAAGCCTCAAAGGACTAAACCGGCTCAAAACAGAGCTAAGACCAGTCAAAACAGAGGCAAACATATGCTAGAAATAAGCTACGTTAAGCCATAAAAACATGCTACCATGTGAAGCTAAATTAGGCATGCAAGTAAGACACAAGGAGAGGAGGCCAACCCCTCCAATTTTGGACTTCAAAACATGTTTTCCACCACTGAAACAACTCTAAATTTTAGTGGTTTAAAGGCCTAAAAAGTTTGATTTGAAAGCCTTGAAAGATGGCACAAAAAGCTATACAAGCAAATGAACAAAAGGGAGAGACAACCCTCTAATACAAAATAACCTCAAACCACCATTTTTAAACCATAAAAATAGAGTTTTTTTGTAGTTGAAAACTAAGCCAAAAATAGTACAAAAAGATAGTAAAACAAGTAGTCAAAACAAAGCTTTCAAGGTGAGTCTTATACCTCTTGAAGCACAGCACTAAACAGCCACAATTTCATGCTCAAACCTCCTTCCAAAAGCTCAAACTAGGCTCCAAGGGACCTCAGCTCCAAGGTGGTCAAGTTTGGTTAAGGGTTAGTGTGCAAAGGTGTAGAAAAAACTAACAAGCAAGCACAAAACAAGAAGAGAGAGAGAGAGAGAGAGAGAGAGAGAGAGAAAGAGAATTCTAGAGAGATAGAGAAAATTTTGATCCAAAAATGTCTAACCTCTCCAAATGGGAGAGAGCACCCCCTATATACAGAAAATCAAGACTCAAGGTTGTATTCATCCCTCCGTACATGTGTATAGTGATGCACTTCAATGAACAATAGCTGGCAAACAAATATCTAAAAAATGAGACAAATGGCCGTCGGCCACTTTTAGTAGCCGACCGGCCACCTCAAGTGGCCGTCGGCCACCAAAGGTAGCCGACAAGGTCCCTCCCCCTTCCAGGCAAGAGGTAGCAAGGTTTGGCCCAAAAACAAGCACAAAACAAAAAGGTTTAGAGGCTCAAAGACAAGGCGTTCCGCCGAGGACTTCGAGCGCTCAAAACGAGCACAAACAAGCACAATCATCAAGTGCAGAAACGATGACGTCCAAGTCTTGAGGTCGGTCAAAAATGGAGTGTCTACATACGAATATGGGGGTGTCTTGCAAAAGTGGTGGTACCTACACCCAAATGAGTGAAGATAGGTTCGAAAATTGTGGATTCATTAGTTATACACATAATAGCAGTGCATATAGGTTTCTAGTGCACAAGTCTGATATTTCAGATATCCACAAGAATACCATAATGAAGTCAAGGAATGCGTCATTCTTTGAAAACGTATTTCCTCGCCAAACCCGAGGAAATAATCAAAATTCTGAAAAGGAACTTGAAAATGATCAAGTAGATGATAAAAATGAGGAAGTAGATGAGCCAAGGAGTAAGAGGGCTAAGACTGCCAAGTCCTTTGGCCCGGACTTCTTGACTTATATGTTAGAGGGAGAACCTCGAACTTTTCATGAAGCTATGACTTTACCTGAAAGCCCTTTATGGAAAAAAGCAATTAAGAGTGAAATTGACTCCATCTTACAGAACTATACTTGGGAGTTGGTTGATCTACCCCCAGGCAGTAAGGCCTTGGGAAGTAAGTGGATCTTTAGAAGAAAGATGAAAGTGGATGGGTCAATTGATAAGTATAAAGCTAGGCTAGTTATCAAAGGATACATGCAGCGAGAAGGTCTGGATTACTGTGATATGTATTCACCTGTGACAAGGATTACATCCATTCGCATGTTGATTGCGATAGCCGCTTTATGTGGTCTGGAGATACATTAGATAGATGCAAAGACAGTTTTCTTAAATGAAGATTTAGATGAAGAAATCTACATAGAACAACCCGAGGGGTTTTTAGCTCCAGGAAAAAATAAGAAAGTCTGTAAACTTGTCAAGTCATTATATGGTTTGAAGCACGCTCCTAAGCAATGGCATGAGAAGTTTGACAACGCTATGTTGTCAAATGGATTTAGAATCAGTGAGTGTGACAAGTGCGTATATGTTAAAGATACTGACAGAGGTTATCTCATTTTGTGTCTATACGTAGATGACATGCTCATTGTTAGTAGTAATGATGAAATGATTTGAACTACTAAGAGATTGTTAAACTCTAAGTTTGATATGAAAGATATGAGACTTGCAGATGTCATTATGGGTATTAAGATTACCAAAACATTTAGTGGTATTGTACTTTCTTAGTCTCACTATGTTGAGAAGATACTTTAGAAATTTGATAAATCAGATACAAGTGTGTCTAGGACACCGGTAGACCTAAGTCTACATTTAACCAAGAATAATGGTGAGAGTGTCTCTCAGCTAGAATATTCTTGGGTTATTGGAAGTTTGATGTATCTGATGAGTTGTACAAGGCCGGATATAGCCTACTCTATTAGCAAGCTTAATAGATACATGAGTAATCCAAATGCCACTCATTGAAGAGTCATTATGCGGGTGTTAGGTTATCTACGCTATACTCGAGATTATGGGCTATATTATACCAAATACCCAGCAGTATCAAAAGGATATAATGACGCTAATTGGATATCTGATATAAAGGACTCCAAATCCACTAGTGGTTATGTGTTTACCCTCGGAGGAGCAGCCATGTCTTGGAAATCTTCCAAGCAAACGTGTATATCGAGATCAATGATGGACTCTGAGTTTATTGCTTTGGAAAAAGCAACTGTAAAAGCTGAATGGCTTCGCCAGTTTGTTGAGGATATTCCATATTGGCCAAAACCTATGCTTGTTATTTGTATTCATGGTGATAGCCAATCAGCGATTGGACGGGCACAGAGTCATATGTATAATGAAAAGTCTAAACATATCTGTCGTAGACATAATTCCATACGACAACTACTCTCTAATGTAGTTGTCTCTCTAGACTATGTGTCACGACCCAAACCCGCCCCTATGGGTTTAGTATCGTAACCGGCCAGTAATCCGTGATTATCAAAGGCCTGCTTAACGGTAATGACAGTAATACAGAGTAAGGGGCTGGCGGAAGCCAAAACAATAAATAAAAGATATTCAATGAGCTGTGACAATCTGAATGTGAAAAATCCTTTTATAAACATGCCACATGGATAACCAAAACATATATACAACATATGTACAAACATATATATACAAACAACCCCGTCAAGGACCAAATCCATTTTACATAACTGTACGGTCAGGTCTAAACATTTATTACAAAACAGAGACGGAAGGGTGAAACTGAGACATCCCAAAAATAGCCTTAGCTTGATGGACTGGAACCTCGAAATGAGGCACAATGGTTGGCTTGACAAAACTGGGGCTTAACCTGACGCTCCTAGCATCAATCCGATGCCTGAACACCTACATATAATTATAAACAGTGAGCTAAAACCCAGTGAATAACAAATACGTAAAGAGGTTAAGAATGAATGTCCTTTCAGTAATAAATCAGTCATATCAGTTATATATGGTACATCCAATAACAAACAGTACAGTAGGTCTTAACAGACCAAGCAGTCAGTTGATGGCCATCATAACAGTATACAGTATTGGTTCCAAGTATTGGAACCGACAGAGATCTCTGTAACAGTAGCGGTAACAGTACAGCAACGGTAAGTTGCTATGGATGCCATGAGTACAGTTCATAAATAGGACATCATTCATTCAGTAAACAGTATCACTTCAGAAAACAGTACAGTTAATTGTTTAGAAAATAATCATCATTGAACATATCTTTACAACATTGTTACTCACAGAGCACTGGGCTATAGGCAAGCTAATGAGCGTCATCGGATGCCAACCCTACACAGTTGCAAAACGAACACACACCAAGTTACACACTTGGGATTAACATCTTAGCCCCTATCTTGACTTGGTGTGGTTCTATAATATTATCCTCATTAAGATGCCTTAAACTAGGCCTAGGAATGCCTAGGATGGAACGAGGATGCAAAGATGCACTTTAAAACACTTTTCAAAATTTTCAGGAAATAGGGGTCTCGCTCGAGAGTGGCTTTCTTCGCTCGAGCGAGCTTGTCAAAACAGTGGGGTCGCTCGAGCGTGGACTTCCTCGCTCGAGCGGTCTGTAAAAATGCAAAAAGTGCTGGATGTTGAAAATCCCCGCTCAATGCTCGCTTGAGCGTGAGACACATCCTTCGCTCGAGCGCAGGTCTCGTCACTCGAGCGTGCGTCTGCGTGCACCAAAAACCTGAGAGCTTGCAATTCACGCTCGAGCCAACATTCCGTCGCTCGAGCAGACCTCTGAACAAAAGACGGTCGCTCGAGCGTGGAATCCTTCGCTCGAGCGTGGAAGCCAAAATCTGGAATTTCCAGATTTGCCTCCCAAGCTCAAACCAAGCATTCAACACCTCGAAACTCAACCTTCTGGGCCAATTATCTGGAAAACACTTGAAAACCAACAATATAACATGTTTTGAAGATCAATTTGTAAAATCAAAGCCCAAGGGTGAGTCAATTAAACACCATTTCAAAGAAGTTTTCATGAATTATGTAAAAACATAACATGCATGAACTCTTATGAACTCTAGTGCTCTAAAACTTGATCAAATGCAAGATTAAGCTCAAAACTATGGTGAATTCATGGACTATAACATAAACATGAATATGCATGTGGAAATTCATGAAGAACAACCTCAAAATTCAAGAATATGTACATGCATGTATGGATTAAGCCTCAATTCAACACTTTAAACCAATATTTGACTCTAACCTCCATTAATCCCATGAACCATGCAAGAATAACTCAAATGTACAAATGAGAGGATGAAATCTCTACCTTAGGTCTTGAATTCAAAGTATTCAAGCTCAATTTTGCAAATTCCCTTCAAATCTTCTAAGTCTCCAAGCTAAACTCTTGATGAACTCAATTTCTCCTACTCTCTCTCTCTCTTTCCCTCAGTTTAGTCTAAGAAAGTGGCTGAAAAAAATGATGTATAAAGGTGCCAAACAATGTTGTAGAAAATGGCCACTCAATGGCAATTTGGTAATAACACAATCTAATGTAATTTAACATTATTCAATCTAATTTAATCATTCCAAATTGGATTTTAATTAAACCTATCATAAAATCACATAAATTCTAATTAACATAAAATACCAATCAATTTCTGAATCGATCACCGACAAGGCTTTCAATTCGCAGTTCAAAGATAAAACATGAACAGATCATTTAATGACTAACAGATAGAAATGCAATTAAACGACATACTCATGTATTCAATTCAGAATTTCAGTCTGTTCAATTACTTATCATGCTTAATCAGAGACTAACACTAATCAGAGGTGAGGGTTGTCACACTATGTAAGGTCTAAGGACAATATTGCGGATCCGCTAACCAAAGGGTTAACTCGAGAGTTAGTAGAAACGTCGTCAAGAGGAATGGGGTTAAAACATTTAGTAATGTTACCAGAACGGAAAATCTAACCTAGTTGACTGGAGATCCCAAGATCTAGGTTCAAAGGGACAACCTAATTTCATATAACGGGTGAGTCAGTAAAGAGGTAAATCATTTTACCTATTCCTTTGTATAGTGATACCCTATGGGGGTGGAAGGTTAAGCTAATACTTTTAATGACCTAAGTGATAGGAATAGTCAACTGTGGTATAATGAGATACCTTATATAGGTCACACATATAGTGTGAAGTGGGGCCACTTCTTTAAAGATTGGTAAGGCCGAATTCTTTAAAGCCACTCACTGAACTAGGCTAGTGTTCCAGGGCCATACCGGACACACCAGTGAGAATAATAAAAATGGTTGGACTAACTCCTGTGTGAGGTCTATTGTCTCGGTTTACACAAACGATAGAACAATTCAAGACATCACGTTTACTAGTCAACCAATAAATTCGATAGACTCTTACTACGAAAGGTTTAAGGCCAACAACTACCTTTTCTGATGCAGGGTTAGTCTGTGTCCTCTCTCTCCGAGTCTTTGTTGTAAACATTGTCCGTTTTTCTTTATTCAGTCAATTTTTATTCATATGGGAGAATTGTTGGAAAAAATGGTTTTATAGTGACTTTAATGTGAAATTAAAGTAGGTCCCAACCATTCGTTGAGGTGAGATTAAATGGGTTTAGATTCTTTATAACAAGATTTTTACACCACAAAAAAGAATAACCAAAAACCATTAAGAATTGAATGAGAAATTATTTCATAAAGTTGGCCTCATAAATGAGGTATTAGGAATTGTGTATAGCTACCAATCCCATATTGATTGTAGAGGAAAACTTTGATGGGTATTTAAACCTCAAGATTATGAGAAAGGCATGAACCCTTTGGGGCATCCAAATTTTTTGAAGGAAGGTAGTTATGGATGCTTCAAGGATGGGCTTGGGCCAAGACTATGGTCCAAATTGGTTATGGAAAGATTGCCACATGTGCGCGCACACCGCTCACTCGGACTAGACCGAGTCCGAGTTCATGGGTTGTGGATCGTGGATCTTGGGTTTGGGCTTGAGGCTTACTAAAATAGGTTAGGTTTGGGCTGAGCTGAATTGGTGGTCCACTAACCTAAACTTTTTAGGCCAAGTCTATTGCAAATATATACACTTGTTATATATCTCATACAATTGTCCCACCAGTTTTGGTCCATTACTCAAACAGTTTTTGCAGGAGTAATGGGCATTAGTTGCTAGCCTTCATGGCTGGAGGCTCCTCCTCTCTTTCCCATGGTGTATAAAAGGATATCCATCTCCCTTGGTTTTAGTAAAAAAATTTTTCTTTCCAGATATACAGTTAGTTTGCTTCATCCTATAATTTTTTCCTATGTTGAGAGAGTGGTGCCATGTCGGTTTGCCAAAGCTATCAGAAGGTGCTTCTGCGTTAGCCGATCTAAACCATCGTATCTTGGGAGACAGAAATCGACGTGCCTCCACCACCCATGGTGAGGTGGCTAATCTATTTTAACGAGACAATGGTATGAGGCTTCGATTTGCACTTTTGTCCTTATTTTTCTTTTATGTATTTATGTTCGTTAAGTTGGATGTTATAATCCCATGATTTCATTTCTTGTAAATCAATTTCGTTTTAAATGAATCTGTATGTCTATTTTATTTAATTACAAAACTTATACAACAGGTCACACCTTTATACCTTTTATACCTAGGCCATTGAGCATCAACACCTAGGATCATCCTGGAACCATCTTGGTTGACCTTTACTTTCATCTTTCACTTTGGCCGAGGTGTGCATCATCTAGCTGAGATGAGCATCACCTAGACATCCAAGATCTTTGATCTTTGAACCTTGCAGCCTTGTTGTGCACCTTAGCTAACACCTAGCAATCTTGTTCCTTGACTTGTACAACCCATGCCGAGGTATGTCACACCTAGGCCAAGTGTCACTCCTTATAGCCGTGATCAGGAAGACCTCACTTATCTTTCACTTGTCCAAAGCATATGTTTTGATCCAGGATCCTTACCATGTCAGAGTGCCCATGCCACCTTACTTGTTATATACACTTTGACCTACTCTTGTCTTTTCATTATGGCACATTTTTTAGGAGATTGATCAGATGATACCACGTGTCGTAGTAGTGGATTTAAGTTAGTTAGTAGTTGAGAAACCCATATCATTTGCCATATCTCTGTCTTGAAAAGAGAGAAGCTCTAGGAAGAAGAAGAAGCAGTTCTTAGAGTGAGAGAACTAGATTTCCAATCTTGATTTGCAAACCTTGAACCATTTGATTTGTGTTTTGAGATTAGATTCTTGATCTACTTCTGTTGCTCTTCATATTAATCTGATCACATTGCATGATCTAGCATAATTCATGAGCCATGCATTGATTTAAAATTTTGTTTTAAAAAGAAAAGTAATGTTATTATGTTCTTGAAGAAAAGCTTTGTTTTGATCCAAAAGTTTGTATCAATTCCATGTTTTTGTGTTTGTTCTCATGAAATCTTCAAGTATGGGTACCTAGGTCTATGTTTTCAAACTCATATCATGAAATCTCAAATTTTAAATAAGAAGTTATAATTTTAGCATTTATGTTATTTAAGAGGAAATCCAGATTTCCAGACTTCACTTCCCTAAGTGTGGTCACCGAGATCAACTCTTGTCCAGCTTCCGCACCTAGGCTAAGTATTGCATCTTACCTTGGTCTACCTTGCATGATCACTTGCACCTTAGTCTACCTTGCATGTACACCTAGGCTGGCCACTGCACACCTAGGCCGACCACTATACACCTTTGCCGACACCTTGTAACATCCCGGGCGGGCAGTCTATATCTCGGCCAAGAGGACCACAACTCGGCCAAAAGGCGGAACCTCGGCCAAAACCTCATGAGTTCACCCAGTTAGGCCATTTCGACTAAGCTCATCTCTGTGCATCTATTCTAAGACCTGGTTTGTACCTAGTATGCTTTTCCAATAAGAAAAACATTGATTTAACTCGCAGCACATGTTTTACTTTGTCTTAACTTGATTTTGAAAAGAAATATCGGGATCTATTTCACTCATTTGAAGTTTGTTTTGAGAATGCATTTCATAACCATCATTGAGTATATCTTCTTACCTTCTTGAAGTGCATTCAATGAAATTACTATGTACTTATAAGTCTTGGATCTTTGCATTTATCCCCTCGACCGAAGAGCTATTGTGAGTAGTAATTTTAATAAAGTTATGTTATAATGTTTTGATAAAAGCTTTGTTTTGTTTTGGAAAAATATTTGATCAAGCATGAATGAGTATCCCTTAGTTTTTATATCAAGTATTATGTTTGTTTTGATGACACTTTTGAAAGGTCTTTAGTGCTAGGGAACTTTAATGCAACTAGTACCTTTATTTGAGATATTTCCTTTGCCACCGACGGGTGGATTTGTCTAATCGATTCCGGGTTAGTTATTCCTTTGTTTTGTCAATGAATGACATCCTTTATATTGTGTAGATATTAGTAAACATCCTTGAAGCTTTGAAAGCCTTTAATTGATGAACTCGGTTCACCTTTTGTTTTGTTACAAGCAATGATATGTATTGTTTTGGAAAATTTTCAGATATCATTTATTCAAACATTTATTACTTATATCATTCACTGAGTTTTCAGCTCACCACTCTCCCTTATATATATGTAGGTGATGAGCAAGAAGGCGATGTCGCCTAAACTTTATTTGGAATATGTTTTGGTTTACATTTTGTAGTATCTTGAAGATTATACTTCTTAGCTTTGTAGATCATTTGCCTTGTATGCTTGGGCTTATGAAGCCTTTTGATCAAAATGTAATATTAAGTTTATTTTATTTTTGTATTTAAGTTGTATAACCATATTAATATGTATATCATTTCATTTAATCTATGCACAGCTCTTATGAACTAATTAGATTTAAATTTATTATTTCCACACATGTATGCCCCATATGTGTATTCTGAAAAATCTTAAAATTCCCGATATATTGATTTGTGATTATGTATCAATTTTAAACAGTAAATAACAATCCCAATCAAACAATCAAAGACAAATCGACACAACGATTTAACGTGAAAAAATCACAATTGGAGTACCTTTAATTGTGATAAAAAATAATCGCGGGTAAAAGCCACAAAACAATCTACTAAGAAAACAAAAAAGAATTACACAAGTGTACCCTCAATTACCTAGCGAATTTATGTCTGAATTGAACTGATCCCTATGTGCCTCTTCCACCACTGTCTTCACCTTAGAATTGTCTTGTCCAACGTTGAATCCACAACGTCGATGTCGAATCCACGACAATGAGCCACTCCGGAATCCGCCAAAGCTTCAGGCTCAAGTTTTATGGAATCCACCAAAGAACAACTCTCTCTTTTGTAAATAAACGAAAACAAAAAAACCCTTGATGATGTTGATATGAAGTTCACGGATCCATTGATCACTCTTAAATCATTAAGAAAACACTCAGAAAGCACCCTCCAATATAAAACACTTTGTGTCTTGTTCCTCTATGAAAATGTGGATGACTCAAACCCAGAAACAACGAATAGCACACTTTATAGAAAATTGAATCGCAAAGACCGCTCGAGCGCACATTTCATCGCTTGAGCGATGTGAGCAAAGGCGGTGCAAAACATATAGACTGACCGCCCGAACGCAACTTTCACCGCTCGAGCGGTAAAAATTTCTTTCTAGAAGTTCAGGCGCTCTGCAGAAATACTGGATGATCTATTTCTTCACTCGAGCGCACAAATGATCGCTCGAGTTATCAAATAACTTCGATTCCATTTTTGTGTGCATAAATGATCACTCGGGCGGTTAGCTCGGTCATCGACATAGTCAGCGAAGTGGCAAACATAAAAGAATTATGATCACAAACTCCTCTGCAATGCACAATTCAGATTAGATTTGCATCTAAATACTCATAGTCTCACTGAAATAAAAGATCAAATAAAATTACAACTGAAAGGAGTTTTGTCAAACGGGATTGCCAATAACAAGAACTTAACATACTCTGTTTGTGTGAATCTTTGTAAGTTGACTTTCGGTAATCTCGGATTACGGGCTATCACAACATCATTCTATTAGGGACGAAATGAGGTCGTAACAAATACAATATGTGATGGATGTAGTGGGATAGGATTACAAACTCACTTATTGGAGGTATAATAGAATCCTCCAAAATAAAATTCGTTTATCTGGTCCTATTAGATACAAAACAAAAATATATAAATAAATTATATTGACCATAAAATTTGAAAAAAATACAACAAATTTTATAAATTTGATATAAGTAAATAAAGTTTTCTTAATATTTTGATTAACTTAACAATTAGTTTTTTTTTTATTAGTAATTCATTATTCATGATAAAAAATAATATTGCCATATTTTTTACATTGAAATGTATATTTTGTGTTTTCAGAGAGTTTATGTTAAGTTAATTCCTTTAACAGTAAATTACACTTTGCACCTGTCATATTTGTTTATTTTCTCACTTTGACTTTTTAATTTTTATTTTTAATTTTTCATTTGGACATTTCATGTTTCATTTTTTTTCTAACTTAGGCCTCGTTTGGGAACAGATTTTTTAGTAATTTTTTAGCTTTTTGACTAAAGTATGATGTAAAAAAAATTAGTATATTTGAGATGACTTTTTGATTTTTTACGAAAAATGTGCAAAAAGTAGAGAGGAAAGAGAATCTTTGACTTTTTGGTATAAGTTGTTGACTTTTTAGTTTGTTTAGTGATTTTTTAACTTTTAAGAATAGTGAGGTTGATATGTCTGGTACTTCGCTCAACAAGGCTGCTAAGCCCACGCAGAAGGTCAAGCGTTCCAGAAGAGTGCATTTGGGCAAGGATTTCCTCCTTATTGATCGTAACTCGTGTCAGGTTTTTCAATCCGGTAGATCCTTTCAGTTTTTACACCGATAGAGTTTGTCGGTTGTTGAAGTTCGAATTCGCGGACACTCTGATCCAATTCTGCAAGATGCAGTAGTGGATATTGAGATGGAGGCCTCATCCCTAGACATTCTACCTAATTCTTCCCAATCCTGTGAAGAGACACTACAACCGTCACCACCTAATTCGCCAACTCTACAACTGTCCTCCCCGGTTCTTAGTGATTGTGAAATGGCGGAGCAAGCACCGACTTCTGGAAAAACTTCATTGTCTGCTAATTTTATGTTTTGTTGTGCAGGCCGGTCAAAAAGAATTCGTGCTTCCATACCTCGTAGTCCTAAATCCTCTAAATTGACCTGTGTCATTGCTGCTGGTAAACGCAAGCTGGAGCTATGGATTGAAGATTCCTACTTTGATCCCAATCTTTTCAGGCCACCTCGGCGTCGAGCTTTTGGACTAGGCTAGGGGACTCTTTTGTTGGTGCTTGTTTATTCTAGTTTTTCTTTGTATTCATGCTTATTATATCTTGTAATGTTGCTATTTTGCTTATTAATATATGGTGATTTCATCGTTCTAAAAAAAAAAAAAAATGTCATTTTCAATTAGAAGTTAATCTTACTTGTAAATTAAGAAAAACTTTAAACATAAAAGACCAAAGCACAAAGAAAAAGTTTCAAAAGTTAAAATGGAAAAATAACTAAATATGAAAGTGTCAATTATGAGAAATTTATTGTAATTTATCCAAACCATGTGGGAGGCTAGGGTAATTTACCCAATATATTTTTGGGGATCGGAAGATGGAGGTTTTGGGGGTTCAGCAGAGCAACTCACAACCTTACTCTAGGGTTTCTTCCACCCCACATTTCCCGTCATCATCTCATCCCCCGCTCCGCCGTACTCCGCCACTCTCCTGAATGCAAACTCCGCCGTGATGGGCGGCGCGTCGAGGTTCATCATGCTTCTCACCACTCCCTTCCCCTTCCTCCTCCACCGCCCAACCTCCTCCCTTCTCCGCCTCGCTCGCCAGTGTCGCCTCTCCTGCTCTCTCTCTCCTCACCGTCTCACTCCTCAATTGAGCTTTCCGATCAAAGCCTCCCAGCAAATCCACACCCAAACAAGCGCAGTCCGAGAAGACAGAGACAGAGACTCCCTCGGATTCTCTCCCAATCCTCCGGCTTCGCACCCTTGGCCTGAGTGGTCTAAACTCATTCATTCACTCTCCGAAAGTGGCTATTTTGAGCATCACAGACTCGCAATTCAAGCAGAGGATGAGTTTGTGGCGATTGAGGAATTCTCAGATGAATTCCTCCGTGCCTCGGCTGCTTGTTTGGCTTTTTCTCGTGACCGATCGGATCTTTTAGGGTTTGTTGCCGCCTCAAAGTCCATTTTCTCTCTCTTTCTCTCTCTCTCTCTCTTTTCTCGATGCTATTTGGGTCTGTTAGCTTACTCTCTTTTTGCTGTGTTTGTTAAGTGCAGGTCACTTTCTAGGAGAGATATTGGGGTGATTGTGGAAAATGGAACACCATTTCTTTTCAAAAGTGCTCTAGATACTGCAAGGAGGATGAGAGCATTTCTCGGCATCAGTGCAATCAATGTAAGCTTAATGATTGTTGTTTTACTTTGAAATTATGCTTTAAAATGTGTTACTTTCTTTTTGTGTGTGTGTGTGTGTGTGTGTTGATATCTCTTGGAATAGTTGATGAGCTTGTAGAAACATTTGGACCACACAATTTTGATGTATTGTGCAGTTCTAATGTAATACTTGGAGAAAAAGTCATTTTATGATTAGCAAAAATAAGTAATTCTGATTTGGGTTCCTTCCCATTTGAGCTATATTTTGTGTTTGTTGCTGGAAGTTTGATACATTTTGCAAAATAAATGAACAGATAAAAAGTGAGAAAAAAAAGAAGAAGAAGAAAAAGTCAAAGGTTCAAGCTGCCTTTGCTGGCTAAGAAACGTCAGTTAAAAGTAAAACATGCATTCATAGGGAATCCATACATTTGTGATTTATCGTTGCAGTTCTGATTGTCAAAGTCATTTAGTATAAATAAGTTTCTATTCTGGCTTAGGTTCCTCGTTTTCATTCTGGATTGTACTTAATATTTTTGTTTACTGCTGGAAGTTTAAGGCATTTTGCTAAAAAAAGAAAAGAAAAAATGAGGAATGTTAAAGGTTGCTGCCTAACAAAGTTCAATTAAGGTGCGACATAAACAGAATATATAAATCTTTAGATATAGTCGTGTGATTAGTGGAAAGAATTAAGAAATAAATAACAAACTCTATGGCTATGATGAAACTAGTCTTGACAAAATTGAGAAGTGGTGGCAGTGACTAGTGAATTCAGACAATATGGTGGTGGTATCAATGTCGAAATTTGGAAGAAGTGGTGTTGTGTGATTTTGGGGGTTTTATTGGTAGTGACAGCGATCGGAGGAGGTGTTTTGCGATATACTAGAAAGACAATTGAAATGGATTTTGCCTTATAAAAGTAATACCATCAATTCTGAAGCAACCCCCCCCACAAAAAAAAAAAAAAAAAAAAAAAAGAAGTAATACCATTGCCCTTGAAGGCTCTTTACCTTAAAATTTGACCACCCAATGCAGCCCTCAAATTCAAAGTCATTTCAAAGCTTTGCACTCTATTCCTTTCAGTAATTCTAATACAATGCCCTCTTGATTCATCATCACTCTGTTATATAAAGAGTGTCTTCAATCTTTAAAACACTGTCTCAGTTCTTATGAACTCATTCTGTGAAAGGAAAAATAGGAAGATCAGTAAATAGCAACAATAAAGAGAACAAAAACAAACAACAATGAAGGAAAATAAAAGGAACTGACATTAAAGAAATCACACCAAATAAAGGATATGCAAAGGGGACAACAAAGATTAATGAAAAGCTGCAAGAAAAATCCCAGAACAATAAAAGATGGAAGGAAAAGAGATGTAGAAGACGAAAGACAAAACTCTGGAGAATGGATGTGTGGGTTGGAAGGATTCTTTTGATCGTTTATTTCCTCATTTGTATCAGCTTTCTTGTTCTCACATTGTTTCTATTCCTAGCATTAAGGGTAGGAATTTTCGACATGACACGACAAGACACAACCTGTATCGACTTGAATTGTTTATATATATATATATTTTAAAACACAAATGGAAACCGTATATTTTATACATGTTTTAGTAACCTTCTCTAGGATCCCAATTATACTAAGTTATTTTGTATCTTAGGCAGGGATGGCAAAATACCCCTACCTTCTTTCTCTGACCCTAATAAAATGGGTTTGGGGGTTTCCCCATTATTATCCCTAACTAAAAAAGTGCCATCAGAGATGAAATTCTGAATGTCCTTAACGCCGAATAAATGATCAACATTACTGTAACTAGAACAGGGTAGTGTCCGGTTTCGGGGTGAGAGTGAAAGACCTGATAGGGTTCAGGTTGGGTATGTGGGAGGATAATCCCACCTCACCCCTGACCCAATTATGTGTATTATTTTTAAATATATTTTTGTTACTTTTTAATGATATAAAATTATCTTTAGGATTTTTTTCCCTTCTCTTTTATGTTTTCTTTATATCACACTTCTCTCTCCATCTGTTCTACAATTCTACAAAGATCAATGTCAAAAACACCAATTTTTGCAAGTCATTTATCATCTGAAGTTATAAAATCACGTTATTAAAATTCAATACTAAAAATAAGTTGTAAAGTTAAACTGGGCGGGTAGGGTCGGAGTTGGGATTATACTAAGTGGGGGCGGGTAGGGTTGGAGTTGGGATTATACTAAGTGGGGGTAGGGTGGGGGTGGGGAGGAGGTCCCCCGACACATACCTGCAGCGTTGCCATCCTTATTAGGAAAAGACTATAAGATTTTATTATTCCCTTGCTTATGTAACCCATCTTTTGAAAATCAAACAATGAGGCATTCAAATTTGGAATATATAAGTCTAAACTAGAAACATATAATCATTAATTATGAAAGAAAACAATTAAAAATGTTCATTTCTCTACCTATACTTGCTGTGATTTTGAATGTAGTTGATCTCAATACATTTTGTTCCAGAGTAAATAGTCAAAACTGTTCATGGTTTAACTTAGTTACATTAGAATTAGTAGCCTGTCTTTTGTCTATATGAATTCTAATTTTATTTCAAATTTTAGGCATTTGAATCTGACAAAGCTCAGACAGTTGATCTGATGAAGTATTTATTGAGTTATGCAAGCAATCCTACTGTTTCTTCAGAAAGAAGCAATCTGTACCAAGGACAGCTTGTTGAATCACATGTTCGGAATCTGTTGAGTGAGTTGTCCAGGTTGGGCTGTGGAGTTCCTGCACCAGAGCCTTCTGCGTCAGTGCAACATCAGTTCCCAGATGGATATGGACAAACTCCAAGGCCTCTTGGACAGAAAATTGAAATGAAGAGAGGTGATTGGATATGCCCAAGGTATTTTATTATTATTACCACCATCAATTCCTTTCCTTTGTTTGTACGTGTTCAGCAAAACTAGTACCATTGTCTCAGTTTCCGCTGCTTGTATGTTGTCGCAATTAGTAAACTGGATGGGCACATGCATGAGAATTCTGTGCGTGCTATTGGCAACTGCACACGCATGAGGAGGAATCTTCACTTAAACTCGCTATATCAAGACCTTCTTGGAAATGATTTTTTAAATTAATGAATTAATTTATTTGTTTTTATGTTAGCCATGTGGCATCATATTTGGTATTCTACCTTTTAATAATGAGCTGCATTGAACAGGTGCAGTTTCATGAACTTTGCAAGGAACTTTAAATGCCTTGAATGTGAGGAGGCAAGACCAAAGAGACAGTTGACTGGTGGGGAGTGGGAGTGTCCTCAGTGAGTATTGCTTCCTTTATATGCTTAACTAACTACTAGGAACATTTATTTAAAGGGCAAAATGGTTAAATTTACCCTTTTCTTTTCCTTCTCAAGATGTGATTTCTTTAACTATGGGAGAAACCTAGTCTGCTTAAGGTGCGATTGCAAAAGACCTGGAGAGGCTTCATTTGGCACTAGTAAATCCAGCTCAGCTTCGGAATATGCCGATGTGGTCCATGCAAATAAGCTTGATATTGAGAGCAGATTGGCTGCCAATGAAGAGAAGGCACAGCGGTGGTTTAGTAAACTTTCACAACTGGACAGTGCCTCTGATTTGAGCAGTGCTGCAGCTGATGAAGATTTTCCTGAAATCATGCCTATGAGGAAAGGGGTAAACAGGTTTGTTGTGAGCACGAGGAAGACTCCATTGGAGCGTAGGCTGGCTAATTCTCAATATCAAAGAAATGATCAAACTGGCAGTGTAAGCGCACCAATCAGCCAGAGTTTGGATGAGATTCTTGGTCGCACATCTGCCGTTTCTGATGTGGATAAGAAGAATTTTGCTGATGGACAAAATGCTGTAACAAATAGTTCTCTCTCTGAGTCTAGTTCAGCTTCTCCACAGTATGGGCACCCCAAGAGCAGCAATTCCAGTTATGTTCCATTTGTGCCATTACCTGATGACATGTTTGCTAAAAAACCTCAGAAGATGGAGGGTAGTGAGAAGGCGGTGACGGAAAGCATTGAATCTGTTTCTCGGAAGTTCATTGAGCAAACAAGTGCTGTTTCAGTGAGCAATGAGTCTGGAAAGTTAGTAGACAGTTTGCAGTTATCTGAAAAGCCATCAAATCAGGTTGAAAGCTCAGAGCAGCATGATGCTCCGGACTTGGCAAGTCCAACTTCAGACGAGGACTTCCCGGAGATAATGCCAATGTGTAAGGGAGAAAATCGTTTCGTAGTAAGCAAGAAAAAAGATCGTTCTTTAACTTCTCCCATGTACAAAAAGGAGGATGGCCATGGAGCAAGCAGGTAGTACCAATTTTGTTCCTTTTGTCCCATTCCCACCTGACTACTTTGCTAAAAAGGACAAACAGCAGCCAGAACAGCAGCCAGATGGGGCAGCTTCAACTGTAGAAGATACAGGTGAAACTTCTTTGGGTTCTACGATATCCCAAAACTCGGAAAATAATAGACCTTGGGTGTCTGATATAAATCATGTGCAAAGAATGGAAAATCAACAAAACAGCACAAGGAGGCTGAATTTGGAATTGTCTGGAGAAAACTTAAATGAGAGAAAGCCTGGGATCACTTCTGGGTCATCAAGCAGTGGAAACTTAATGGACAATTCCTTCAATTCAGAGAGTAATAACCAGGATGATTGGAGTACTCAATTTTCTGGAAAGGAGAGTAGAATTGAGAAGCCAAATTTGACAGGGAATTCAACCCAACAGCCTGAAAATCAGAATGTTAGGAGTGGCTGGACAGGAAAGAGCTTGGAGGGTTCGGCAGTGCAGGAACCTGATCCTTTGGACATGTCAGAAGAGGCCAAGGCACAAAGGTGGTACCGGCGTGTTGCCCAGATCAAGGACATCTCTGAACTGAGTAAAATCCCTGATGAAGACTTCCCCTCAATAATGCCAATGCGGAAAGGAGTGAACAGGTTCGTGGTGAGCAAGAGGAAAACACATTTAGAGAGAAGGCTGACATCTCAGCAGTACAGGAGGAATCTTCCAATAGTGAGCTCAGATCCAGTGAAGAAGGAAAATGAAGATAGCTGAAAAACATAGAAGGTTTTTCATCTGTGCAAGCCTTGTTTGAGTTTCGTAGCATATTTTGTTTCTGGTAAACGTTCTTAAGAAAATGAGAGAGACCCGAAAAAGTCATGGCCCCCTCCCTGCCCCCCTCTCCCATATCCCTTTCCCAGCCACATTGTATCATAATAACCACATTTTTAGGTGTGCAACTTTTGGGCCCATGTTGCTGGTTTCTTACCATCATGTTGTTAATTTTGCAATTGCAAGGTTTGATCATAGCCATAAATTTTGCTTCATTTGTTATTATTTGTTATTGTGTGTGTTTTTTCCTGTCTAATTAAATGGCGGACCTCATTCTATTATACATGTTGCGTCTCTCTCTCTCTTTTGAACAAATTTAGGGGTATGGATATGTCTCCCCTCCCCTTCTATTGCTGTTTCACTATTTCCATGTTTCTTCTTGCTCTCATTGAGGTTGAGTCATGCTGACTATAACGTCATTCAGGATGCCTTAACCTCGAGACTAGACACTGAGGAGCAGTCATAGAGTTGCCTCCTATTTTTTTGGCCTAATTCGCTCAATGCACTTGCTCAGCTTGGCTGACTGAATTTCTACTCAAGTGTGTTGCTTTTCCAGCTAAGGACTACATGCTTGGAACCTTTGTCTCAGATAACCGACTCTCCATCTGAGTATGTTTCTCCTATGCCTTGGTTCCTTATTTTCAAAGTTCTCTCCAAAGGGCACCCTGATGCTCTCACGCCACCTATGGTTGAGAGCAGGGCCTAGGGAGCCCACAAAGTTGGTGTTGTGGTCATGGAGTGCTCAAGCAACCTCATGACCTTTGTCTCAGAAAACGGACTCTCATTCTGAGCGTGTTTCTCCTATGCCTTGGTTCCTTATTTCAAAGTTCTCTCCAAAGTGCACCCTGATGCTCTCACGCCACCTATAATCGAGAGCAGGGTCTAGGGAGCCCACAAAGTTGGTGTTGTGGTCATGGAGTGCTCAAGCAGCCTGATGACATTTGTGTTGAACTTCAAGGAATATGTGAGTTAGCAGCTAGAGTTGATCATTTGTGAAAGCACTCATCCCTTTTTATTGTGGGACTTGCACCTTGAATGGTCTGAGAGAGAGACCTCAACAAGATGAACCCAGACCACTTTTGCTTTTTTCCTTCTCGATTTCAATCTCCTTGAAGTTTAAACCCTACTTAGTAAGCACTCGGGTAATACTCCTTGCAAGTTTAAACCCTACTTAGGAAGCACTCGGGTAATTGTCTCCTGTGGTATTTGGTAATCTTATGTTTCTCTAAATGTAGAAAATTCTCTTCTTTCGTATCTTGTAAACTGAATTTATTTCTTTTGACTCCTCAAAGTAGAAGTTGATGTTGATGTTGACAACAATGAATTATTATTATTTGCTTCATAATCACTCTTTCTTTTCCTCTAATCTCCTATTTCTTTCTACAGGTTTGGCATCTCTTTTAAATTGCTCAGAAATAATAATAATTATAACAATATAATGCTTAACCTATCTTGTCTTATAAATGAACATCTCTATTCTTGGTGCTGTTAGATGCCCCTGAATTCTGTCTGTGCTATATAGATTTATCATCCAGAGAGCTTCTACCTCAGATTAGCTTTACAGGGTATAGAGAGGGTTTGAATCCTGTAAGGTGCATGTTTTTCATTTTTCTGTTGTCAATAAATACATTCTGTTGTAACTGTTATCATTGAAGAGTTCATGGGACTCTCTGTTTCTCAGAAAAATGTGGTATTGTATTTGTTAGTTGCTTCAAAGGTTTTGAGCTAATTGACATTACTGAATGAAATGGAAAATGGAATAGAATTGAATGGTTCCTTTATACATGAAGGTGATAGTAATGAATGATCTGTTTTTTGCTCCTGTGTATGTATAATTGTTTTGCTTCTATAAAATTACATATCATTGAAGATGATGACATTTTTAGTGGTTTCATTTCTGTAAATCTTATTATACTCCCTTTGGCTTGTGAATACATCATGTCAGCATATGATCTTTGGTTGGTTTGAATGAATGAAATGATTATTCTTTGGTTTTTAATGGAATAACCGTGTCCGAGGCAGGGTCTTCTGGGCCTAATCCATAAGCGTAAATTTGAGGATCAAATGATATCCCTTAATCACATGATTAGGGCAAATGGGAGGAAATGACAATAGTCGAACCTGAGTTGGGCCTATGGAAAGCAAATTTTACTAAAACCAACTAGGTTATATCTCATGGCTATGTTTTTTTTCAGAACACTCGGGTATGTTGAAATATAACTTGACATACTTAAATTTGAAGGTCTGGACAATATTGCTGCATATGATTTAGTGGTGCAAGTTCTCAAGTTAAATTATACTCGAGTTTTATAGATTATGTTTGGATTTATGGATTTGAAATAAAAAAAAAGTTTAGACACTAATTGTTTAACGATAATTTCTCAAATTTAAACTGGAAAGTTTAGACATGAATTTCAAAATTGATTTTGAGAATTTCAACATGATGGATTCTGATAGTTTAGACATGAATTTTAAGATTAAGTTTGAAAGCTTTATCATTATGGATTGAAAACAACACAAGTAATAATAAAATTTATGGAGAGATTTGGGAATTATTTTGTCTTGTGCCTCTTGGTTTCCAAGGGAGATTCAAGATTCAAATTTTTGGAGAAACTTTGAACGTTGATTATTAATAAGAGAAAATTAGTGATAAGTCTAATATGAGGATTGCTTGAGGCGTTAGGTTTCATGATTTTTTTTTTTTTTTTTTTTTTTTTGGGGGTGAAAAATACACTCTTTGTGAAATATTGTGATGAGAAAGTACATTTTGTTGTTTTGAAGGATATTTTATTTCTAATTTTGCACTTTAACCTATTCGTTCAAATTTTGTGAATCTATATGTTCAAATTTGTATCTATCTATCAAAATTTTTTTTAATCTATTTGTTAAAATTTACCAAACCTATTTCCCTTTTTGTTGAAATTCACCAAATTGTATCTATCTGTTAAAATTTACAAAGCTTATTTTTCCTATCTGTTGGAATTTACTAAGATTTTTTTTTTTGTTCAATTTAATTTTTTTATTCTCTACACAGAGAAGAGGGAGAGAGCTATCTGTTCAATTTTTTTAGTTTTATCTGTTCAATTTTTTTAGTTTTATCTGTTCAATTAATCAACAACAATCCAACCCCGTCTTTCTCTCTCTTCGAAACCCCTCTCTCTACCTGTTGAACATAGAGAATCACACCACAAAAGAAACCCCATGCTTCCAATTCAATGAAACCCCATCAAAAGAAGGATATGCTCAGCTTGCCTTAATTCTCTTTGCCCAGCTTGTCTTAATTCATCAAACTAGTTAGACCAGTATCTTTAAATCAATCATCAACAAAACACCTATAACACCTATAGATCTGAACCCCAAAATTACAAAACACATATAGATCTGAACCCCAGAATTACAAAACACCAGTATCATTCAATCTAGCATCTGCCCAGCTTGCCTTAATTCTCTCTCTTTCCATGTTCCCTCATGCTCTTTCTTCTGCCGCACCAATCGCATATATAAACTCCCAATACACTCTCTCTCATGAGCTCAAAAACTATATATACACATTTTCAGAGAGAGAGGGAGAGAGAGAGAAAGTGGTGGTGATGGTGAGGATGGCCACTGGTGCTAGGCGGCAGGTTGCATTTTCGGCGTCGACTCGGTGATTCAGCGGCGCCAGGAGTATTATTGTTCGTCGAAGCTTTGTCGGCGTTGACGACGGAGGAAATCGAAGTTCCGGAATAATCGTCACTTCTCGCAAGCTTCGTGATCTTCGTCTCAACCTGATTGCAACGATTTAAAGAGTAAAATTATAAATTAAATGGGGGGATTGATGTTTAATTAAATGGTGATTTGGGATGAATTGATGGGTTGAAGAATCATTTTAATTAATTATTAAATATATACAAATTAATTTTATATAATATTATATATATATAATTATTAATTTATAATAAATTTCATATTTTAAATCTTTATTATATTCATTTTTAATTTGATATTTTATTAGAGATTACAAAATATATATGTATTAATTATGGATGAATTACACTAATGGTCTCTATAGTTTGGGACTTGTGTCACTTTGGTCCCTGACTTTTCAATTGCGACACATTTGATCCTGAATTTTGAATCTTGTTCAAAATAAGGACAATTGAAGATGTCATTAGATTTTTCAAGGATAAAATCATTAATTTGATAAAACATAAACTAATTTGACAAAAACAAATGTCAAACAAATATTTTTGAATTTTAAAAAATTATTTCTACCCACTAAAAATAAAATTATGTAAAATTGATAAATCTTTTAGACATTTATTTTTTTTTACCAAATTAATTTTTATTATGTATTTGGATGATGATCATGTAAAATTAATTTTAAAAAATTAATCATGTAATTTTTATTAATTTTTTATCAATTTTACATAATTTTATCATTGGTGGATAAAAATAATTTTTAAAAAATTAAAAATATTTTTTTGACATTTATTTTTGTCAAATTAGTTTATATTTTATTAAATTAACGATTTTGCCCTTGAAATTAAACAATGGTATCTTCAATTATTCTTATTTGAAACAAGATTCAAAATTCAGGGTCAAATGTGTTACAATTGAAAAGTCAGGGACCAAAATGATACAAGTCCCAACCTATAGGGACTACTTGTGTAATTTGCCCATTAATTATAGCAGAGCGGTTTTAAAGACGGATTATAAATTTTAAAATTTAGGGGTTGTTTGGAATGTTTTAAATAAGTATACTTTTTGACTTTTTGTCAAATATGAGTTGGGTTTGAAGTGATGTGGTAAAGAGGTGATGTGATTTAAATAAGATGATATGACTTAAATAAGATAATGACTTTTTGACTTTTTTAAAGGATGTCAAACCTAGCCTTAATTTGCAATTAACGAATAAAACAATATAGATTGATACGAATTGATGTAATTTGAGCTGTTTGAACGATATTTTACATAGTCGTAGGAGTGGGTGGTGGTGGTGGTGTTTCTTGTCCGGCGCAAATCCCTTTGGATTCTCAGAGGTCACAGCATCCAATCGATCTGTTAGTGAACGATTCTCATCAATAGGTTCACCAACGAGATTCTCCAACTGCGTCACTCTTTCCTTTAAGGCATCCATGCCAGAAACCATTAGAGCACAACCTGGCTTTGATAGCAATTGTTACAGGGTCAATTTTCAAATTAAAATTTCCAGCCTGCAATGGCACTAAGTTGCAGCACTTAGTCTCAGTCAAGTATCAATACACACTTGTATAATGAGTTATATCAAGTAAGAGAGAAGGCAACACGAAATTACAGGAAATTCCAAACCTTTATTATTGCACCAGCAATACAAAGGAATGCCTATAGAAACTCTTACAATACTTGATTATTTTCGAGTTTCATGGCCATGCCTTATATAGGCTTATAATCAGTTACAA
Organism: Camellia granthamiana; assembly: GCA_036172215.1. Lineage (NCBI taxonomy): Eukaryota > Viridiplantae > Streptophyta > Magnoliopsida > Ericales > Theaceae > Camellia > Camellia granthamiana. Next base: position 41,905,705 of record CM069914.1, read on the forward strand.
AGATACAACCAGCAATTCAAGGAAAGCATGCCAAGTGGCATGGTAGTTGACACCCCCTAACTGCCTAGGGATTTAGGAACAAATCTGGAACTAACTGCTAATAACTGCTCCTGTCTTCCAGTCGTGGTTCCTGAATTCCAGGCTTGTCTTGTCTTTGCTCCAACACAAATAACTGCTGCCAATAGACATGCATAACTGTTGATAACCGCCATGTTGTCTGCTTTATGAAGTTAGCCACGAATTGGATTGTCTTGGCCACCAGACCAAGTCTTGCCCACTATTGTCTTCAACCACCAAGTATTCTGCAGCCCACATTTTGATCATATTAATGCCTTGTATCTATGCAAATGTTGCCCATACTTTGGCCAAGGGTTGTGTGCTGCTGCCTCAGCACTTTGTCATCTTTTCACCTTGTTGTCTTGGCATGCCACCATCATGTCGTGGCCTTGGTTGGACATGGGCACAAGGTGTCGCCAATGCCAACCATGCAGCCTTCAAGTAGAAGGTGCTAACAAACTACCCCCACCAGAAGAAGCCAACGTCCTCGTTGATAAGGTCTTTAACTACTCTTTGACTTGTTTTTCGAACTGCCACAATGTTACATATTTTTCCCAACTTGTATCAGATTCTGGGGAACCCTTCCACTTCACTAAGTAATAGGTCCTTTGATTCTTTTTGCTTTGACCCTCGGTCTTGTGATTAAGAATCCGTTCTACCTCCCTGTCAAACTGTTTTCTGATCACCGGAGGTGCCCTCCGAGCCTGTTTCCTTGTCAAGTTTGTTTGATCCTCTTGAAAAGGTTTCAAGAAACTAACATGGAAAGTTGAGTGGATTTTCAACCGAGCAGGCAACACTAGCCTATATGCAACATTGCCCACATGCTTCAAGATTTCAAAGGGGCCATCATATTTGGGAATTAAGCCACGGTGCACTGTCTTACTGCTTATATTCTTCCAAATTTGACGAATAAGCTTCAGTAGCACTTTGTCTCTCACTTTGAATTCTAAGGGTCTTCTCCCTTTGTTAGCATACTTTTTCATTCTTTTGCTTGCTTTAGCCAAACTATCTTGTGCTTCCTCCAGCAACTCTTGTTTGGTCCTCGCAAAGCGGTATGCTGCTGGACATCTACCACCAGAGCCTATTTTAGCCACTTCGTGAGGAGTTAGAGGCTGCTGCCCGTGGCCAATTCAAACGGACTCATCTCGATTGCAAATGATTTGTGTAAATTGTAACAAAATTGTGCACTATCCAATAATTCGACCCAATTCTTTTGACTTATGGTTACATAATGTCAGAGATACTTCTCAAACAATCCATTCATCCTCTCGGTTTGTCCATCCGTCCGAGGTTGATTCGTTGTGGAGAACTTTAATTCTGAACCCAACAAATTAAAGAGCAAAGTCCAAAATCTTCCCGTAAACCGGGTATCCCTGTCACTAATTATATCCTCAGGCAAGCCAAAGTGTTTTACAACATACTTATAAAATAAATCAGCAGCAGCAGGACAATTATGAGGAGCAGGGATAAAGATAGCATACTTAGAAAAACGGTCAACAATTACCATGATGGAACGCATCCCATTAATTTTAGGAAATCCAGAGATGAAATCAATGGACATTAAAACCCAAGGCTTCTCAAGTACCGGCAATGGTTGCAACAACCCAACCGCCTTCTAAAGCCTCATTTCTTTCTGTCTTGACCAATTGGCACACCATGCAAGTTTTGACCTAAGCCTCCACGTCGTCTTCCATTTTCGGCCAAACATATGAATGAGACAAGAGTGTCATCATGCGTTGTTGTCTCGGATGACCAGCCCACTGCGGATCATGCGTTTCTCTAAGAAGTTCCAATCTCAGTCCCCAAACACTAGGGACATATAGCCTATCTCCTTTGCAATGAAGAAGACCATCTTCAAGCCAATACCACCGAGCAATACCATCCTTTACTTGTTGCACCAATCGTTGATACTCTGAGTCAATTGCAGCACTGTCCTTGATCCTTTCTAGCAATTGTGATTCTATGTTAGAAATAACAGCCACATATTAAAGTATCTCATTTCGGCTTAAGGCATCAACAACTAGATTGTGTCGTCCAAGCTTGTGTCGCCACTCAAAGTCATATTCTTCAAGGAATTCCTGCCAGCGGGCCTGCCTTGGAGACAACTTTTTCTGAGTTTTGAAGAATGTATTGGCCACATTGTCAGTAAGAACCAAAAATCTAGATCCCAACAGATAAACTCTCAAGGTGGGAAGGCAATGTACCACCGCCGTTATCTCCTTTTCATGGACCGAATAATTCTTTTCAGCAACATTCAATTTTCTACTTTCAAAGGCCACGGGGTGTCCCTCTTGCACTAATACACCTCCGAGCGCTTTGTCTGAGGCATCCGTGTGTACTTCGAAAGGCAACTCAAAATTAGGCAGTTGTAAGACCGGTTCACTTTCCACCGCACCTTTCAACTTGTCAAAGGCCTCTTGACAATTAACGAACCAATGCCATTTGTGATCTTTTTTCAGCAAATCAGTGAGGGGTGCAGCCTTCTTTGAATATCCTTCGATAAACTTTCTGTAGTAATCTACTAAACCCACGAAAGATCGCAACTCCGCAACATTAGCGGGTGAAGACCATTCTATAATATTCTGCACCTTCTTTCCATCCATTTTGACATGGCCTTGGCAAATAATATGCCCAAGAAACTTAATTTCTTTTTGAGCAAACTTGCACTTCTCCTTCTTTACATAGAGTTTATTTTCCCGTGGTAGAGAGAATACCTTTCTGAGATGAGTCAAATGGTTTTGTAATGTTTCACTATAAATAACAATGTCATCCAAGTAAACAACTACAAATCGATCAACATAATCATTAAAAACTTTATTCATTAAATTACAAAATATCGCAGGAGCATTAGTAAGGCAAAAAAGCATAACTAAAAATTCAAAAGAACAATATCTAGTTACACATGTGGTCTTTGCCTCGTCTCCTTCCGCAACCCGAACTTGCCAATACCCCAAGCGAAGGTCCAGCTTTGTGAAGAAAGTGGCCTTGCTAAGACGGTCGAATAGATCAGCCACCAAAGGGACAGGGTACTTATTTCTGATAGTCACCTTATTCAGGGCCCAATAATCCACGCACATCCGCAACGATCCATCGTGTTTATTTTGGAACAACACTAGGGCACTGTATGGGGCTTTGGAGGGCTGGACTAAACCGGCTTTCAATAACTCCGACAATTGCTTCCTTAATTCAGCAAGTTCCAACAGCGACATTCAGTAGGGTGCCTTGGAAGGAGCCTTCGTACCAGGCGCCAATTTAATTTTGTGATCAATGGCATGTCGATGAGGGAAAGATTTAGGCAACTCTGGAGGCATTACATCAATGAACTCCGCCAAAGCATCAGCTACTGGATCTGGTACTTCCATAGTAAGGTTAGGCTTCATTCCAATCAATGTTGCAAGAAATGTTTCCTCGCCCTTCCTTAGTTCGTTAAGCACTTGCATGGCTGACAACATCTCATCCTTCTTCTTTATCCTATTTTTCTTGTCTGGTCGAGTAGAGTCCAACACAAAACAAGGTTGATTCTCATCTGAAATCAACAACCCACCAAAATATGGCATCAATGCCACTTTTTCAGCCACAAAGAAATCAACATCAAAGTCATCTAATGGGATTGCCATCAAGTTTATTTGTCCAGTCCATTCACCCACTGTTACCTTCACGTTCCGAGCCATCCCATGCACTGGTTGGGCTATAGAATTCACGGTCTTGATTCTGCTTAGATTCTGGACAATCTTCAATTTTAGGGACTACACTATCCTTTCAGACACAAAGTTATGTGTGGCTCCAGTGTCCACCATTGCAAACATTTCAATACTATCCATTATCACCTTTATGTACAATAAACCAGATAAGAGGGTCCTCTCCGTATGAATTACATTTAGCAATTGCAAGGGGTTGACTCGAGTATGGCCATTTGAGTCAGATCCCGCCTTATCATCTTCAGCGACCATAGTGTTAAGTTTCTCACGCTTAGGACAATCCTTTTCTTTATGGGGTCCATTACAAATGAAGCACCCTTTGTTAGATTTCCCACCATTGTTCTGAGAAGATTCTCCTTTTTGCTTGTACTTGGAACTATCTTTACCCTTTTTGAAACCAGACTTTTTCTCTCTCGTCTTCTCTTTCCCTTTCTTCTTGGATTTGCTAGTTTCAGACGTGGGTTCCTTGCTTAACTTGTAGTCAAGCAACCTATCTGTTGTAGCCATGGCAAAGGGCAAATCTTTGACACCGAGTCTCCGAAGTTCCAACTGGGCCCAATTCTGCAACCCAGACATAAAGTTGAAAAGTTTAGCTTCCTCAGACATATTCTTGATGTCAAGTATCAACGAACTGAATTCTTTCACATAGTCCTTCACCGATCTGGAATGCTTCAACCGTTTCAAGGCGTCTCTTGCAACTCAAGATATTGCAAGGAAGGAATTGTTCTTTCATTTCCCTCTTAAGAGTCTCCCATGTTGAGATCTCCGGTCGAGCATTATCCCTGACATGTGTACGCTACCAAAGTTTCGTATCACCAGTAAGGTACATGCTTGTGATGGTAACTTTATCCCCTTCTTGCACATGAGCAGCTTTAAAATACTGCTTCACGTCCCATAGAAAATTCTCAAGTTCTTTGGCACTCCGATTACCACCGAAAGCTTTAGGGTCAGGAACTTTGATTTTCGAAGGAGTCTCACTAGAATTCGTATGCCCACAGACAGCCTTCTTTATAAGGGTTAGTTCGTCCGTAACTTCCTGTAACTTGTCCTTCCAAGAATCCGAAATGGCAAGCATATTCGTCAGCACATCCTTGAACTGATTTGCTGTCGAGGTCTCAAGGGCAAGAAACCTAGAGGCCACAACATCTAATTGATCTGTGAGCGAGCGATTCTCATCAGTAGATTCTCCAACTGTGTTAGAGCATAACCCGGCTCTGATACTGATTGTTACAGGGTCAATTTTCAAATTAAAATTTTCAGCTTGCAATGGCATTAAGTTGCAGCTCTTAGTCTCAGCCAATTATCAATACACACTCACACAATGAGTTATATCAAGTAAGAGAGAAGGCAACACGAAATTACAGGAAATTATTAACCTTTATTATTGCACCAATAATACAAAGGAATGCCTATGGAAACTCTTACAATACTTGATTATTTTCGAGTTCCATGGCCATGCCTTATATAGGCTTATAATCAGTTACAAAGATACAACCAGCAATACAAGGAAAGCATGCCAAGTGGCATGGCAGTTGACACCCCCAACTGCCTAGGGGCTTAGGAACAAATCTGGAACTAACTGCTAATAACTGCTCCTATCTTCCAGTCTTGGTTCCTAAATTCCAGACTTGTCTTGTCTTTGCTCCAACACAAGTAACTGCTGCCAATAGACATGCATAATTGTTGATAACCGCCATGTTGTCTGCCTTATCAAGCTAGCCATGAATTTGGTTGTCTTGGCCACCAGACCAAGTCTTGCCCACTGATTGTCTTCAACCCCAAGTATACTGCAGCCCACATTTAGGTCATATTAATGCCTTGCATCTGTGCAAATGCTACCCATACTTTGGCCAAGGGTTGTGTGCTGTTGCCTTAGCACTGTTACGCCCTCAAAATAAACCCATCAATCATACAATATTGACATGCTTTGACAAGAGAATAAAGCTCAAATACATTTCATCAGAGTATTTCTTACACAGGTATTACATGTTAACAACAAAAGCAAATGCCCTACGGGCTTACAGCTTTCCAAGTCAACACTTGGTTACAAAAGAAAGAGTACTAACTCTACACAAAATAAGCCCTTGGCTTGATATACATGTAATACAAGAATGTAATTACAAAAAGGTCCTAGCCACTAAGCTTCTCAAGCTACGTCCTTGGAGGTGACATGCTACCTATACCTGAAAATGATGTCCCATAAAGGGTGAGCCAATGCCCAGTAGAGATATGCTAAACATAATATATGTAATAACTAAAACATTGGCCAATGATAAACGTTTAACTCGTATGAATCATTTCATAAACCATTTCAATTACATGACCAAGTGTCCATGTTTTATTCCAGTTCTTATCCAAACTTTCAATTTATAACCCTGGCTCAGAACCTGGCCATGTACCTTAACAGAGATTTCATCTCACGTCAACAGTTCTTCCATTTCAAGTGAGATAATAACTCACATTAAACACTTCATACTTCATAACAGATACACATTTTGGTGCTGTATCAATAACACATGACAACACTTCCATACTTCACAATTGATACACATTTTAGTGCTGTATCAATGTCAAACAAAACCCTTCCATACTTCATAAATGATACACATTTTAATGCTGTATCAATGGAGTCCATCCCCTACCTTCTCCCAGACAATATCTGGTTTAGAGGTCCATCCCCTATTTTTCCCTAAACCGTGGAGTACATTCCCTTTTTCCTCTCACACAACACAATGTATATAAATACATATCATATACATAATCAAATCAATACATAAAATTTATGTATTATATCAACCGCCATATTCGATGGCATACTCATTTGATTAGTTTTAGTTTGCCTAATCATCATGAATTGTCTACAACAATCAAGACTATCCTCCACCGATAGCCCAAAACAATTATCTCTAAACAGATAATAAATGCATCAACAGATAATTTATCTATATTTTCAAAAAAAGTGAGCGATTAATAAATCCAACTTCACTATTCCATCTCATATTGAGCCAATTTCATTATTTTCAACTCAATTTCATATTCTCATAAAAAATGTCATTAGTTACATAAATGACCCAATTATACCCAAACATGATATATTTTTCTCTATTTTTCCAATATTGACCCAAAGGTCTAAATATCATCACTAACATCAATAATCACCTTTTAAGACCCAAAACATACACATTTGAGTCCAAAGGACAAAACCCCTCTTTTTATAAAATATAACTCAAACCCTAACTTCCCAAATATCAACCATTTATACAAATAACTCAACATCTATGTTAAATCGTATAAGAATGAGTAGGAATCCCTACCTCAAGAGATGAACCCAAGGAAGAAGATGAAGAAAAACGAGATTGCTCCAAACTTCAAGATCCTCGGATCAAAATGTAGTCCTTAACGATCCACACACTTTTTACAAAGGCCAAAGGGTAAAGGATCACTTTTACTAGATCAATCCTAAGAGAGAAGGGAGAAAATAGTGAGAGAAGCTCTCAACAATGGCTTTTTGAAAAAGTAAGAGAGAGAGTGGAAACTGAAAAGTGATCTGAAAAGACCCAGCTGATATCTGATATACGCTTGACCCGCTCGAGTGGAGAATAGGACGCTTGAACGTCAAGCACAAAAATTGGACCCGCTCGAGCGTGAAGGGTACCCGCTCGATCGCTAAGACACAACTACAAAACACACCCGCTCGAGCGCAAAGAGAAAGCCGCTCGAGCGTAGATTTCCCCTTTCCAGAACTTTGAGAGACAATGAACTACCCGTTCGAGCTCCAAGATACCCGCTCGAGCGCAACCCGCTCGAGCGCAACCCGCTCGAGCGTAAGGAAATCCGCTCGAGTGTGAAAAACACACCTGCAGAAGTTTTGCAGAGTCACGAAATGCTGGGAGTGTGTAAATTCCGCTCGAGCGCAACAATACCCGCTCGAGCGGACAACCAAAAAAACAAACTCCGCTCGAGTGCAAAGGGACCCGCTCGAGCGTACCACCAAAATTCTGGGCAACAAGGAATAAAACTAAAGCTCAACCAACCTGTTCGAAACACGCCCAATACATCATAAAACTCAAACACACGGAATTAAAGGATAACAACATGATATACAACCATCCATTTCACGGAACCTAAGTCCGGAATACAACCATCAAAGGAAGGGAAACTGGGATCGCTATAACCTCCCCCCCTTAAAGAATTTCGTCCCTGAAATTAAGTACAAGTTTTTTTTTCAAAAACAAGTTTTCTCATCTCCCAACAACATTACATTTCAAAATATAACAACTTGACCCATTACTGGTCATCTCATCTCTTTTCAAGAGGCAATTTACAACTTTTTCCACAACATGCATTATAAATATGCAATCCTTGAAATTCAACAATTTCCAAAACTATATTCCACAATTCTATATCATATTTAACGTTCATGATATATTTTCATTTCCACAATACATTCAACATATGCAGTGTTACATTAAACTTTCATTTCAAGGCAAGTTTCAAAATACTTTCATAAACCAAAACATATACAATGTTTTACAACTTAAGACATATATAATGCTCTTAAAGTCTATCAGTATTACAAAATCTCAATACATGATTATACATTAACAAACAAGTCCGGATATTTTTCACAGACACCCAACTCACGTTCCCAAGTGGCTTCTTCCACTCCGTGATGTTTCCACAAAACTTTCACCAAGGGAATGGTCTTGCCTCGCAAGACTTGCTCTCGCCTATCCAAGACCCGAACCGGTTTCTCCTCGTATGAGGCGTCCTCATCTACCTCTAAGTCAGTCCAATCTAACACGTGCGATGGATCTGACTCGTACTTCCGAAGCATACTAACATGAAACACATCATGTACTCCGGATAACTGTGACGGCAAGGCCAAACGATAAGCAACCTCCCCAATCCTCTCAAGGATCTCAAAGGGACCGATAAACTGAGGGGATAACTTCCCACTCTTCCCAAACCTCATCAAACCCCGTCTAGGTGATATTTTCAAAAAAACATGATCACCCGTCTCAAATGCCAAAGGCCTCCTCCTATGGTCGGCATAACTCTTTTGGCAACTCTAGGCTGTAACAAGTCTCCTACGGATAAGCTCAACTTTCTCCGTCGTTTCCCTCACCAACTCCGGGCCCAATAAAGGTGCATCACCCATCTCGGCCCAACAAATTGGAGACCTACACGGTCGGCCATACAAAGCCTCAAACGGTGCCATACCGATACTCGACTGAAAACTGTTCTTGTAGGCAAACTCCACCGAGGGCAAGTGCCTCTCCCACGTCCCACTAAAGTCAAGGACGCAACCTCGAAGCATATCCTCAAGGATTTGAATAGTACACTCAGATTACCCATCAGTCTGAGGATGATAAGCCGTGCTAAAGGTCAACCTAGTACCTAAGGCACTCTGCAAACTCTGCCACAATCTAGCAGTAAAGCGAGGATCTCTATCAGAGACGATCGACACTGGGACCCCGTGCAACCTCACTATGTCCCGAATATACAAGTCGGTAAGATGATCTACCGAATCTCTCACGCGCATAGGGATGAAGTGCGCCAACTTAGTCAACCAGTCTATAACCACCCAAATAGCGTCACTACCCCGCTGAGTCCTCGGAAGACCTACAACGAAGTCCATAGTGACATGCTCCCACTTCCACTCGGAAATAGGCAAGGGTTGTAACAAACCTACTGGCCTCTGATGCTCGGCCTTCACTTGCTGACAAGTAAGGCACTTCAATACGAAAACTGCTACATCTATCTTCATACCCACCACCAAAACTGGCGACCCAAATCATGATACATCTTGGTGCCTCCCGGATGCACTGCAAGGCGTGAGTGGTGAAACTCTCGGAGTACCTCCTCTCGGAAAGACTCCGGCACAAACAATCGGTCTCGGTATCTCACACTCAGGTCGGGATACACAAACAAACCCTTCTCAACCTTCCCATTGGAGATCTTCTCTCGGAGGGATTCTACCTCAAGGTCACCTCTCTGTGCCTCTAACATTTGAGTCACAAGTGTAGGCTGTGCAACAACAGAAAATAAGGCAGCAACCTCAATGGATTCGCCTAGAAGCAAATCAAACTCCCCAAGTGTACCCAACATCTCTCACTCCCGGATGGCTATACAAGTTACATCACTAATGGATTTCCTACTAAGGGCATCAGCCACAACATTGGCCTTTCCTGGGTGATAGTGTAACTCGAAGTCGTAGTTCTTAATGAACTCCATCCACCTCCTCTGCCTCAAATTCAAGTCTCTCTGTGTAAACAGGTACTTTAAACTCTTGTGGTCCGAGAACACCTCGAACCTCTCACCATAAAGGTAGTGCCTCTAAATCTTTAGGGCAAAGATCACTGCTGCTAACTCTAGGTCGTATGTAGGGTAATTCTTCTCGTGTATTTTCAACTGACGTGAGCCATAGGCTACCACTTTCCCCTCTTGCATCAACACACAACCCAAACCCTCTCGCGAGGCATCACAATAAACCGCGTAACCCAAACCTCTCTCTGGAATAATCAAAATCGGAGCGGTGGTCAATCTATCATTCAATTCTTGGAATGACTTTTCGTAAGTTTCACTCTATACAAATTTGACCCCTTTCCGCATCAATCTAGTCAACGGTGAAGCTAGGCTGGAAAAATCTTTCACAAACCAGCGGTAATACCCAGCTAATCCCAGAAAACTACGGATCTCAAACATACTCATAGGCTATGCCCAATCTTGCACTGCCTCTATCTTGGAGGTATCAACAGACACTCCTTCCCCGGAAACCACATGGCCTAAGAACTTGACTTCTCCTAGCCAGAACTCACATTTCCCAAACTTGGCATACAGCCTATGGGCTCTAAGCAACTCAAGCACCACTCTCAAGTGTTCTTTGTGCTCCTCCTCCGAAGATGAATAAATCAGAATGTCGTCTACGAAGACGACTACAAAACGATCTAAGAATTCCCGGAATATCCGGTTCATCAAGTCCATGCCGGTGCATTGGTGAGCCCAAATGGCATCACCAGAAACTCATAATGGCCATACTGCGTACAGAATGCCGTCTTCGGAATATCCTCCTCCCTGACCCTCAACTGGTGGTAACCCGATTTCAAGTCTATCTTAGAGAAACAACGGGAACCCTTCAACTGGTCAAAAAAATCATCTATACGAGGCATAGGGTACTTATTCTTGACCGTAGCCCGATTCAACTTCTGGTAATCGATACAAAGTCTCAAGGCACCGTCTTTCTTTTTAGCAAAGAGGGCCGGTGCTTCCCACGGCGAAACACTAGGGCGAATAAAACCCTTATCTAGCAACTCCTGGAGTTGAATCTTCAATTCACTCAACTCGGCTGGGGCAAAACAGTAAGGTGCCATAGAAATCGGCGCTGTGCCGGGCACTAAATCAATAGAGAACTCTATCTCTCGATGAGGTGGCAAACTGACAAGATCCTCGGAAAAAACATCCGAATACTCACAAACCCCTCTCGGCAACTCAACCCCGGTCTCATCACACTCACTACTTATAAGGCTAGCGAGAAGACCACTAAGCTCACTCCACCCTCGCGGATCATACACCGATGGCAACACACTACCAACCCGATCCCCCAATAAATGGAAACAATCCCCGCTCAAGGTACATACTGTGACCCTCTGGCGGTAACAATCAATAACAGCCCGGTATGACGATAGCCATTCCATACCCAAGATAACATCAAAACCTGACATAGGCATAACTACAAAAGGAAATGGAAGTCGGCGATCTGCTACCTATATATCACAACCTTTACATCCTTGTTTCAAAATCAATTCGCCCCCAACAGGCGATACAACACATATAGGAGATGCTAACTGTGCCAACTCCAAACCCAAAACAGATCCAAATGCAGCAGATATAAAAGAATGGGATGCACCCATATCAATCAACACATTAGCAACCGAGTTGCAAAACAAATAGATACCTCTCACGACAAATGGAGCCGGTACTAGATCCTGCGCAGTAACAGCATACACATGCCCTGTAGGCCCCTGATCTACCTGGTCACCTCTAGGAGCAAAAGACTGCTGCACAGACTGGGACGACGAAGCTCCCTGGTTGGCCCTTGAGGCTTGAACTGACTGTGCGGGCTGAAAACTCTACGTCTGCGGGTAGTACCTCTTCAGGTGTCCCACCTGACCACACTGATAGCAAGACAGTGGCTGACCTCTACCCTGACTCTGGCCCTGAGGTCGAGCCGAAAAAGAAGCTGCTCTCTACCCTCCTCCCTTCTGCGGGCAAACTAGAGACTTGTGGCCCAGCTGACCACACTTGTAACAAGTCACGTCTCCCTGACTGTCTCTCCCAGAGCCTGCACTCTGCATTGGAAAGGTCGATCTAGCAAAACCTCCCTGAGACTGCTGAGGGTTAGAACCCCTCTGTCTCCTGCCATCACCCTAACCATCCTGACTCCTCTTGGAGCCTTTCTATCCTTCATCTTCTTCCTGCATCATGATCTCCATATGGGCTGCAGCATCAACCAGACGCCTATAGTCTCGAGTCATAGACCCTCCAACTTTCATCTTGAGGCCACGCCTTAACTTCTTTTCAAACTCCAGACAACGGCGTTCCTCAGACGCCACCAGCTCAGGTGCAAACCTGGACAGACTAGTAAAAGTGGCCTCAAACTCGGCCACAGACAAACTCAGCTGCTTAAGCTGGCAAAACTGGTCCCTCAGCTTCTCTCTGGCAGATAGAGACAAGAACTTCTCCTGGAAAGCATTCACAAAAGCCTCCCATGTGCCACCAATACGGCCTCTGATGAACTTCCACCATTGACCCACATCCCCCTTCAGCTGGAAAGATGCCAAGGTCACTTTCAATGCTCCGTCTTCGATGCCAAGCATCTTAAACGTCTTCGTCATCTGTTCCAACCACTCATCCGCCTTAAGTGGCTCCTTCGGATCCTCGACAAACTCATTTGAATTAGATTGGAAGAACTCCCTCTTCAGGAAGGAAGGCCCTGCATCAACAACCTGGGCCTGAACCTGGGCCTGAACTGGATTCTCAGCTCTGAGAATGCCCATGGATTCCCTCAAAGCATTGGCTATCCCACGGGCTAAAGCACCCATAGCCTGCTGACCTGCTGGCTCGGCCACATTGGCCTAGCCAACCCTCTCCTGCTGCGCTGGAATTTCATCCGGTATAGGCATCTCCTGCCTCCTAGGCCTACCACGCCTACCACCACGTCCTCGTCCTGACATCCTAATAAAGGTAACGAAGAACATTAGCACATTCATAAATGTGCCGAAGCTAAATCACTCGCGTCCTAATGCACGGACAACTGTAATTCACTCTATGTAAGCACATAAACACATAAGCACTTACGAATTTCATTTCCGGATAATGATAGTCCCGAGGCGTTGCTAGAGTTTTGGTTAGAAACAACACTGATCAAGTGCTTTTCCAACAAGACTCACAGAAACCCACGGATCCAATCAACATCCTAGAAACTAAATCCTATACCCAAATAATCACGTAAACATGTTATCACATAAGCACATAACATTACATCTAAGTCTCTAACAAGCGAGACAAATCCATTGTGATACTAATCACTTCCCACGTACCCCCAAGTATTCAAATCCGGTACGCTTTGATATCAAGTTGTTACGCCCTCAAAATAAACCCATCAATCATACAATATTGACATGCTTTGACAAGAGAATAAAGCTCAAATACATTTCATCAGAGTATTTCTTACACAGGTATTACATGTTAACAACAAAAACAAATGCCCTACGTGCTTACAGTTTTCCAAGTCAACACTTGGTTACAAAAGAAAGAGTACTAACTCTACATAAAATAAGCCCTTGGCTTGATAGACATGTAATACAAGAATGTAATTACAAAAAAGTCCTAGCCACTAAGCCTCTCAAGCTACGTCCTTGGAGGTGGCATGCTACCTGCACCTGAAAATGATGTCCCATAAAGGGTGAGCCAATGCCCAGTAGAGATATGCTAAACATAATATATGCAATAACTAAAACATTGGCCAATGATAAACGTTTAACTCGTATGAATCATTTCATAAACCATTTCAATTACATGACCAAGTGTCCATGTTTTATTCCAGTTCTTATCCAAACTTTCAATTTATAACCCTGGCTCAGAACCTGGCCATGTACCTTAACAGAGATTTCATCTCACGTCAACAGTTCTTCCATTTCAAGTGAGATAATAACTCACATTAAACACTTCATACTTCATAACAGATACACATTTTGGTGTTGTATCAATAACACATGACAACACTTCCATACTTCACAATTGATACATATTTTAGTGCTGTATCAATGTCAAACAAAACCCTTTCATACTTCATAAATGATACACATTTTAATGCTGTATCAATGGAGTCCATCCCCTATCTCCTCCCAGACAATATCCGGTTTAGAGGTCCATCCTCTATCTTCCCCTAAACCGTGGAGTACATCCCCCTTTTTCCTCCCACACAACACAATGTATATAAATACATATCATATACATAATCAAATCAATACATAAAATTCTTGTATTATATCAACCACCATATTCGATGGCATATTCATTTGATTAGTTTTGGTTTGCCTAATTATCATGCATTGTCCACAACAATCAAGACTATCCTTCACCGATAGTCCAAAGCAATTATTTCTAAACAGATAATAAATACATCAACAGATAATTTATCTATATTTTCAAAAAAAGTGAGCGATTAATGAATCCAACTTCACTATTCCATCTCATATTGAGCCAATTTCATTATTTTCAACTCAATTTTATATTCTCATCAAAAATGTCATTAATTACATAAATGACCCAATTATATCCAAACATGACATTTTTCTCTCTTTTTTCAATATTGACCCAAAGGTCTAAATATCATCACTAACATCAATAATCACCTTTTAAGACCCAAAACATACACATTTGAGTCCAAAGGACAAAACCCCTCTTTTTATAAAGCATAACTCAAACCCTAACTTCCCAAATATCAACCATTTATACAAATAGCTCAATATCTATGTTAAAGCGTATAAGAATGAGTAGAAATCCCTACCTCAAGAGATGAACCCAAGGAAGAAGATGAAGAAAAACGAGATTGCTCCAAACTTCAAGATCCTCGGATCAAAATGTAGCCCTCAACGATCCACACACTTTTTACAAAGGCCAAAAGGTAAAGGATCACTCCTACTAGATCAATCCTAAGAGAGAAGGAAGAAAGTAGTGAGAGAAGCTCTCAACAATGGCTTTTCGGAAAAGTAAGAGAGAGAGTGAAAGTTGAAAAGTGATCTAAAAAGACCCAGCTGATATCTGATATACGTTTGACCCGCTCGAGCGAAGAATAGGACGCTCGAGCGTCAAGCACAAAAATTGGACCCGCTTGAGCGCCAAGACACAACTACAAAACACACCCGCTCGAGCGCAAAGAGAAAGCCGCTCGAGCATAGATTTCCCCTTTCCAGAACTTTGAGAGACAATGAACTACCCGCTCGAGCTTCAAGATACCCGCTCGAGCGCGACCCGCTCGAGCGTAAGGAAATCTGCTCGAGCGTGAAAAACACACCTGCAGAAGTTTTGCAGAGTCACGAAATGCTAGGAGTGTGTAAATCCCGCTTGAGCGCAAGAATACCCGCTCGAGCGGACAACCAAAAAAACAAACTCCGCTCGAGCGCAAAGGGACCCGCTTGAGCGTACCACCAAAATTCTGGGCAACAAGGAATGAAATTAAAGCTCAACCAACCTGTTCGAAACACGCCCAATACATCCTAAAACTCAAACACACGGAATTAAAGGATAACAACATGATATACAACCATCCATTTCACGGAACATAAGTTCGGAATACAACCATCAAAGGAAGGGAAACTGGGATCGCTATAAGCACTTTGTTATCTTTTCACGTTGTTGTCTTGGCATGCCACCATCATGCCATGGCCTTGGTTAGACATGGATGCAAGGTGTCACCAATGCCAACCATGCAACCTTCAAGTAGAAGGTGCTAATACCGTGTTATAAGATATGCCAACCTTATATATTACTTGAAATTCAAGTATCGAAGACAGAGTATCGATACCAAATTTAATCCCTTCTTAAAAGGCTAGCGTTAAGAATATATGGATGTCTTCACTCATTTGAAGAGACATATATCTTTTAATTTTTTTCTATTGACATAATATTCGTGTTATGCATGATTTTAAATAAATAATTAATAATTAATTTTAAAATTAAAATGAAAATTAAATAGTAAAAAAATAAAATAAATTAAGATTTTATTATTTTTATCACAATTTCGCTTACAATTTTCCCCATACCATTAATGCTATGTTTTAAGTTTTAAATAATAATAATATGAATCATAACGTAATTAGTAAAAAATTATGATAAATTATAAAATTGCACTTTGTAATTTTTATTTTTAAGAACAAAAACTACAACTATGATAAAATATAAATATATTATTATTTTCTAAGGGTTTTATTATTTTAATTTATCATATATTACATGATATCGTAAATTATGTGAAACTCAATTATTATTATTATTATTTATTTTTAGTATGCCATATACTAGTAATAATAATAATAATTTTTTTTGTAAAACTCAATCTAGAAAAATTTGTTTAAATCAAAAAATTAAATAACAAAATAAAAATGACAAACAATGAATTACCAGTGACCCTTATCCTCTTATCTTTCTTGAAATCAACATTTACCTATCAAGTACAACTTTTAGATTTCCTCACAATTGCTAGTTTTGGCATCTCATATTAGGCCCTTTTCTTATTTTTCTCTCTCACTCACCTTTGCTTAACGGATCTTTATAGCACAGGTGTAATTTTTTAAAATTATTTTATAAACCATAATACTCGTGCTATGTACTGGTTTAAATAAATAATTAAAAATTAATTTTGAAATTAAATAATAATATAAAATTTATTTATAAGAAAAAAAATAGACTATGGTAGAATGTATTTTTAAAAAAGTGCAATAAACTTACAAAAACTATTTTTACAATGAAGTATAAATTCACTTTGTCTTATAAGTTTTGCAATTTAGTTTATTTTATGTTCGAGATAGCTCAATCATATAATAAATTATATTTGTCAATTTATTAACTACCCATTATCTATTTTGCAAAAGTTTAAAAATATGTCTACTTAGGTATAAAATTATAGTTTTTTTCTATGCTATAATTCACAAATACAAAAGAATAAAAGTTGGCTTGAGGATTTATAGTTGTGCTAGATACTAAAAGTGACATAATCTAACATTTATCTCAATTTGGCCATGATCTAATCATTAGAGAATTCTCTTAACCTATGCCTAAGTATGAACCACTTAACTCATTTATTTATTAAATTGGTGAATAAATATATGTTAATATTTTTTATGACAAAATAATAAACATGTACATGTTTATGCATAATTATTAAAAAAAATTAAAACTTCGATAAAATTTTAAATTTATATTTAAAATTATTGAGAATTTATATTTGTGCTAGATACTAAAAGTGATATAATCTAATTGACTCAACATTTATTTGAACTTGGTCATGACCTAATTATTAGAAAATTGTCTTAGGCTTCGTTTGGGAACATGTTATTTTAGTAACTTTTTGGCTTTTTAGCTAAAATATGAGGTAAAAAAAACTAGTATATTTTGGGTTATTTTTTAACTTTTTACAAAAAAATGTGCAAAAGTGAAGAGAAAATAGAATCTTTGACTTTTTGGTATAGGTTATAGGCTTTTTGACTCTTTTAGTAATTTTTTGATTTTTTGACTAAAATGTTAACTTGCCAAACGAGAAATTAATCTATACTTAAGCGTGAACTACTTAACTCAATTATTTATTAAATTGGTGAATAAATATATGCTAGTATCTTTTATAATAAAATATATAGGAGTTGGGTTAAGCATTTATAGTTGTAGTAAACACTAAAAGTGACATAATCTAATTGACTCAATATTTATCTCAACTTGGCCATGACCTAATCATTAGAGAATTGTCTTAATCTATGCCTAAGCATGGACCACGCAACTCATTTATTTATTAAATTGGTGAATAAATATATGTTAGTATTTTTTACAATAAAATATATAAGAGTTGGCTTGAGGAATTATAGTTGTGTTAGACACTAAAAGTGACATAATCTATTTGACTTAACATTTATCTCAACTTGACCATGACTGACTTAATCATTAGAGAATTGTCTTAGTCTATACCTGTTGGCTTTTTGGCTTTTCGAAGGGTATTTTTGTAAATGCGAGCGTGCCAGCAAGGATCAATCAGTCCTTACAAAAATTATAATTGCCAACCAATTATCAGACGATTGTGTTTTAGTTCTTTCAGCCTCAATGAAGAGGACTTTTACTGGTGGCTTGACTTAGGAGAAATTAAGCACAATAACAATCAAATAACGAACAATTGAAGTATTTCATTAAAATGAACACTTACAATGGTCCAAACTCAGTCTCGAAGAGGATTACAGTGACGATCTACTTGGAACTACTCCTATGAATCGAAGTACAGTGCAGGAATTTAAAGTGCAGGAATATAAAGAACAGGTATTTAAAGTGCAGGAATTTAAAGTATAGGAAATGTAAAACTGGAAAGGAAAATATTAAGTAAATGACTAGTTTGTTGGATCTGAGTCTGGGGCTTTTTCTGGGGGCTTCCCTGCTATTTATACTTGTCAAGGATGACCTTCGAACTGCACTTCAAACCGTCGAACTGCTCCTCCATGATCGCTGATCATGCTGCCTTAGAAGTAGTTCCACTACGCCATCACTTGCAGTTGAGCTTCCCTCCTGTATTTGAATTCGAATATGAGTAACCGTTGAAGCCACGTCACCTTGCATCTCTTTACTGATCTAATGCTACTCAGATCACATGAGAACCAATGTTCATCGCCACGTGTACAATCAGGATCGAAGACTTGAATCATCTTCCCATAATACCCTTATTCTGCCACGTGTCGAACTGTGATTGGCTTTTACAAAATATGTAGCCAACATTACCCCCCGTACTAATATACCCAATACTTGGTGATATTAGTGGATCAAAAGCTTTTCCCGCGCTTTTGGAACGTGCATGGAATCTATCTTCAGGAAACATAACCGTCACCTATTTGGTGATCATTTGCATTAAGTCTCAATTTGTTGAACATCCCAATACCTCAGCATTCGAACGGACTATGGCTCAATCAACTTCTCTTTCCATTGATCAAGCATACGAAGAGCCATTGAGTAATGCTGCTTCCCCTCGAAAGAATCTCCATGCATTTATTAGCCACCTTTACCCGCCCTTCTATATTCAGGTCATGGGGGCTTTTGCAAATTATCAACCTTTGGACTACGAACACATTGCCCTTAATCCTTCGATTCACAAATTTGCAGATACAAGAAGTTCTTCCTCTAACCTCCCCTTGTACTTTGAACGAACTATTCTCAAGCCTTTGCTTCGACAAGTCGCAAATATGGACTTGGGAAATTCTTCTTCACAAACCTCTGCATGGGATGAAGCTACAACTTCTTCATCTTCTGGGGTTTTCGGCTGGACAAGCTGGTCAGCACCCGAGTCCTAGGACTTGAGGGAACAAATCAACCACCATTTTGTTGAGTTCACTAACCCTTTAGATTTTCCTTCTTACGCTCGAAGTTCAGTGGTCTATCCTTACGTGCCCATTGACCTTCGACGTAGTTTGGAGGAGAATCTGCTTGTGGCCTGGTACACATCCTCCATGCCCACAATGACAGTGCTTGTTGCCCGATGCCCAGAAGAGGCACAAGGGTATAACCCATCATTTTTAGCCAAGAAGGCGAAGATTTGTTCTTCTGACTGGCTTGATTTCATTAATGTCTTTGTTTCTTCTGCTCCCGTGCCATCTCCCATAATTGAAGCATCCACACCTTCTTCTCCATCTTCTGAAGTTGAAGCATCTACACCTTCTTCTTCATCTTCCGAAATTGAAGCATACACACCTTCTCCATCTTCTGAAGCAGAACCATCTACCCCTTTTCCTCCTCCAACTCTTTCCTGGACAGAGAAATTAAGGCTTACCCTTCCCATGGACAAAGTCTTTCCACCTTACAAACCTCCATTATCCTCTACTCCAGCTGAGCGGAAACAAGCTCAACTTTTGCTTGCAGCTTTCTCTCACTTGCCCTTCAATGTTCTTGAGGATGACATCCCTCTCAAGAACTTTCGATGGGCTTGTGATATTCTGACTAGGGCCATGTCCTTAATCCCATTGCCCAAGCAGAACTTCACATGTTCCTGGACCAACTTCCGGTGCTCCTCTACTGGCATCGGAATTCTAAGGTCACCATACAATCTTTGGATCAACTTTCGTCTCTCCGAATTCATGCCTAGTACGAAGCAGAGAACTTCATCGAAGAGTTCGATGACTTCAAGAATAAAGATTCTGTGTATTGAGATGATTTGGTTATAGATGAATTGGAACAAAGATTGAGGGAGGAGGCTTTCGAAATAAAGGCTGAAGAGCTCTATTATGAAGTGAGAGCACACCAACTTATGCAGCCAACATTAGAGGAGATAGAAGATATAATAAAGAAAGAACAAAAATTCATTGATCACTGTTGGATCAAATTTCATGATCTTGTTATTTATTCTATTCCTTATTTTTATGAGCTTGAGTTTGTACCCAGATAGGGTTACTTGATGTAATTTCTTTGGCTTTAATATAAACAGAATTCTTCTTTATTTGACATTGTTTACCCTGTTTCCATTTATCTTTAAAAGCCAATTCAGAGCTTCGAATTGAACAATCTCATCATTCGAATCCGGATTCAATCGTTTAATGAAACGCTAAAAAGAACCAACATGTCTTTTTCCAATTTATGGAGTAAAGTTGACAATTCTGGCTGATATCATCTGGAATTAGTGCTTTGAATTTTAACAACATTACCCCTCAAAACTAACTATAACCAATATATGGTCATGGTTAATATAGCCAATCAATTTTAAATTGACCACTTTTGCTTCGAAGAGTAATCCATGCTGTTTCAGTTCAAAAGACAATCTCCTTTTATAAAAACCAACGATTGGTTTTGATGTTTTGAACAGTACTTCTCATCCTTAAAGAATCCTGAGTTTTGCTTCAAAGGTCGTTACTTTCATTAATAACCCTCAAACAGGTCTTTAAACTCTTTGAAGTAGACCAGTACTCGGGCATTCTTTAAGCACGTAGTACGCTTCGAAGCCAGCTTTTGTATTTCGAAGCCGTTGTTGTTTGAATTTTGGCGCCAAAATTTGGCTTCGAAGCCAAATATCTTGCTTCACAGCTGGCATCAGCATCCGGAATGTGCTCTTCCCTCCAGAAATTATCAATATTGGAAGAGATTCCTCGTATTCGTACGTTTAGTACTTAACGACTTATGAGATATATTTTCCGGACCACAAAGGCTTTTAAAACCCTTCTACTACGTGTTCTGGAATCACTTACGCCTTTTAACATACAAACCCTCATCAGTCTTCCACTTCTCTCTACTCCCTTCTTCACTTTTCGAAAAAGCGTACTATCAATGGCCTCTTCTTCATCAAAAGCCCCAACCATAGAGCGTGTGAGCTCTTCTGTGGCCTTGAAAATGCTTATTGATGTAGAATGTGAGAAGTATAAGGCCGGGGAAAAAAGCACTATCGATGGGCGTATCTTTGTCCTTCGTCGCCATGTGCAGCAAGAGTACGTGCTCGGGCCCATATTCAAGGAGATCCTTTCTGAGCTTCCCGTCCTATATCCTCGTCTGGAGGATCAATGTCTTCTATATGAGGGTGGTCTCGACTGGAAGGGCTGGAAAATCAATCGCCCTCACCGATGTTGGCCCACGATGAGACCAGAGTGGCAAGAATGGTACGACCGGGTTGTCCCTGTTAGGACACTGGACCTCCAAGAGCTCTGTCTTCTCGATACTCTTCGACTATCTAGGGTAACTATCTCAGAAGACCCTTTCCTAGTTCCTGCTGCTTTATGTTTTTGGAACCCCATCATTAATTTCTTTCAATTTAGGTATGGGATGATGGCCCCTACTGTTTTTGACATTTGCCATCTTCTAGGAGTATCCTCTATTGGTACTCCCATTACACCAGATTTCCCTGATTTAGCAGTCCTTTTTTCTCTCCCCTCTCTTAGCTCATCTTATAGTGATTTTGTTAAAGTTGAGAATAAAAAAGAGGGCCTGGTAACTGATAGGGAATTCTTTTCCTTTTTGTTATATTGGCTTTGCAAATTTCTCTTCTGCACTTCTTCCCAAAGAATCATGCCGGAATTTGCCCCTCTTGCCAAAGCCTTTATGTTGCAGAAAAGGGTAGCCTTGGCCCCATATATCTTAGGCCATGTATATAGAGTTTGCTCTCTCTTTTGTGAAAAACCCTTAGATGCTAACCAAGGGGGGCCATTCTGGATCCTTCAACTTTGGCTTTTCGCCTATTTTACTGAATTGCAATCCCAATGTCTTAAATTTTCTGGGTCACACTCTCTTACCCATGGCATAAGACTGGCCAATGCCTCACTTTCTCCCTCTACTTTTGCCTTTTATTTCTCTTTCTTCCATTAGCTACCAGCTGCCCCTCCTTTTCATTATTTCCGTCTCTTCGAACCAAGTATTGGTCCAACTTGGTTGAATAATTTCCTAAGTGACAGGCTCTGTGCCTTGCCTGCTCACAAGGAGATATGGGCTTCTCTTCTGCTTCCTAGAGAGCTATTCATCGGAACCACGAATCCCAGAGCTTATAAATGTATAGCTGAGCCTTATTGTCCTGCTCAATTCGCTAGACAATTTGGCTTCACACAAGGGGTCCCGATCCCTCTTTGCAGCAACACCAATCTGAGCCTTACTAGGAGGGATTTGAAGGTTCGGAAGTCGAGGCTGGAAGAGGCAACCTTCAAGTTTATGGATGACTTGGCTAGTTTTGAGTTCACCCCTTTCACTTCTCAAGGTACTATATTGAAGAGATACCAAGATTGGTGGGTGAGCAATATGGAAGTCTATTTAGCCATCTCACCTCAAAACCTATTAAAGGTGCTGGATCAGTCCACTCCTGCTGCTTCAACTCCTCCTAAAGTCACTCGAGCTGCTTCGAAGAAAGGTATATACCTTTGTTTTCTTTCATTCGACCTTCTATATAATGCTCGTTATCTTATCTTTAATTCTTCTTTTATGAAGGTGGTCAACAGCAAACGAAGAGGAGACTCCTTGAGCTAGAAAAGGAAAAATCTAAGTTTCAAGTAGAAGAAGAAGAAGAAGTCAAAGAGCAGGAGTCTCCCTTGATAAGAAAGAAAAGAGTGACTGATTTGGCTCAAGAAGAAACAGCTGCTAGGGAGGTAGAGGGGGAGCTCATTTTTGGGGAACCCAAATTTCAGACTGAAGAAGTTGAGAAGACAATGGAGGAGCGAACAATACCAGTTCAGAGAAAAAGGAGAAAAAAGATTACTGTCTCTCCTTCTGACTTCGCTGAAGATTCTGATTCCGAGACCATTGCTCAAGCAATAGAAAAGAGAAGGAAGGTGACCGCTTCAGCTACTGGCTTGGTTAAAGATCCCATCCATGAAGTAGCTGCCAATGCCATAGAACAAGAACATTCCAAGGCCATAGTTGTCTTTGAAAGGGCTGAGAGGAGACAACAGCAGCAATTTCTAAGAGAGGAAGCTGTTGCTGCTGATGTATTACCAAGAGAAATGGCAGAAGAGCAACAGACTACCGAACATTACTCCCTTCACAGCTCTCCCATCAGTGCCAGCGCTTCTGGAACAAGTAATTTCCTTCATGCCTTTATTCTTTTCTTGTCGAATCTTCAATATTAAGACTTGACATTACTTTATATTTCTCCCTTTGCAGCAGTAACCACTGAGCCTATCCCTCAATTTACTTCTCTTCCAAGCCTAGCTTCTCTCTCTCCTTCCAAGGAAATTCCAACTGCTACCTCTTCTTCGAAGGCAGTTAATTCTCCTACAGAGGGTGCTGGTAGTCTTCCAACCTATAGTTCATCACCTTTGCAACATCCGGCCCCTCTTCCCTTGATTCATTGGTGGCTAAGACCATAGAGGCTGCCAAAGATGCTCCATCCATTTCTCCTATCCCCATGCAGTCCTCTGTGCCTTCCACCACCACTTCTTCTACACTCCTCATCTCTATGGATGAGGTAGACATCTTCGAGGCCAGACTAGCTAGTTTCTTCGACATACCCTCTACCTCTTCAACATTCAATGCTGAAGCTGAGCCATTAGTTTTGGCTGACTCCTTGCTGGAAATTTTTGAGAGTTCTTCCTCTAGCAGCAAGCCTTCTGCACCTTTGATAGACATAGACACATGCCTGGGACTGCTAATTTCTTTTTTAAGGATTCCCTTTGAGGTTCTGCAAAGGCCAATAATCAGAAATGGGTTCCTTCAATGCTACAAAATTGCTGAACAGTCTAGTATGAATGTTTCAAGTCATCTATCTCAGGCAGCAGCTACTGTCGATTTCTACCTCAACATTTGTCATGCTGCCAAGGCTGCGCATGAGGAACTGGCTAGAGATCAGAGTTTTGTTTCCCAAGTGCACACCGAAGTATCAGACCTCAAGGAACAACACTCCTCTGCCTTCCACTTTCGAGTCCAGCTGCTGGAGAAGAAAGCTCAGCTTGAAGAGAAGCTGGCTGCAGTAAATCGAGCCTTAGTTCGAACTGACACTAAGTTGCAAATCACCAACCAAGAACTGGCCGATCGAAAGGGAGAAATGGTTGCAGCTATTCAATTGTTTCCATCACTTAGTAATAGGAAATCTACTGTACAAAAACAATTAAGACATTGTAATGATTTCTGGGCCAATCTGTGGCACAATGTATTTAATTCTTTATAAAAGAACAAATTTTGTGTATCATTTGAGTAGTCTTGTGTTTTTGTATTTAATGTTTATTTTATTCCTTGTGTTTCCAAAATGGTTGGAAAATAAGGCTTCAAATATCTGCCATTAATCTTTTTGGGATGTACATACCCATTCAAATTTCTCAAATGGTATGCTCCAAAAGGCAGAACTCTATGAATTTGATATGGTCCTTCCCAGTTAGGTGACCATTTGCCAAACTTATGGCTTTTAATTCCTATTGGGAGTATTATTTTCCATACTAAATCACCTTCATCAAAGCCAATGTGTTTGACTTTCTTGTTATAATTCTTGGCTACTTTCTTCTTTTGGAAAAGAATGCTATTTAATGCCAAAATTCTGGCTTCATCTATGCTTTCTAACTCCAAGCACATACTTTGATGGTATTGCTCAGGATCTAACTGATCTTGGCATCTTACCCTCAAAGACTTAACTTTAATTTTCACAGGTAAAATTGCATCATGCCCATATACTAAGGCATAAGGAGTAACTCCTGTGCTTGACCTTGGGGAGGTTCTGTAAGCCCACAAAACATCCAACAAAAGGTTATGCCAATCCCTAGGATTATCCTCCACAACCTTTTGTATACCTTTTTTCAGGGATTTATTGGATGATTCAGCTTGACCATTGGCTTGTGCATAATAAGGTGTGGAATTAACAAGACTAATTCCAAACTCTGCCACAAAAGACCTCACCATTTTCCCATCGAACACAGTCCCATTATCCACAGTTATGGTTTGTGGGATGCCAAATCTATGGATCAAATCTTTAATGAACCCAATGACCTCTGTCTGGTCTACAGCCTTGTATGGCTTGGCTTCGACCCACTTAGTGAAATAATCAGTGGCCATTAGAATGAAACAATGATGCTTCGAAGAGGGTGGATGTATTTTTCCAATCATATCCATGGCCTATCCTCTAAATGGCCAAGGCTTCACTACTGCATGCAGGTCAGTTATGGGCACATGCCTTATTGTGCCATGCTTTTGACATGCCTGGCAACCCTTTGCATATTCGATGCAGTCTTTAAGAATAGTTGGCCAATAGTAGGAATGCCTTCGAAGCAACCATCTCATCTTCATACCAGGCTGATGAGCACCACAGATGCCTTCATGAACCTCAGCCATAGCTGTTAATGCTTCTTTTGGGCCTAAACATTCCAGCAATAAGCCATCTCCCCCTCTTTTGTAGAGAGCATTACCATATATCATATATTGCATGGACTGTAATTTGATCCTCCTGCTGGCCTTCGAAGATGAACCAATCAAATACTGCATTATTGGATGCCTCCAATCTTGTTCTTGTAAGTTATTATGATTGACTTCCAAGATCACATTCCTTTTATTCAAAGGTTGTATTAATCTCTGATATGTTGTTTGGCTTATGTCCCTTTGGGTATTATCCCTTCTCTTGAAGTTCGAAGCTTTCTGAGCCACATCATTAGCTCTATCGTTCAAGAATCTTGGAACGTGAGTTACATTTGCTATTTGAAACTGAGAAAGCAGATGTAATGCAACAACATAATATGGCAAGATACTTATGCTTTGACACTTGAAAATCCCTTTCACTTGGTTAACTACCAATTGAGAGTCTCCAAATATGTCAACTGCATGTACTTGTAATCTAATAAGAATTTCTAGTCCCACTATTAAGGCTTCGTACTCAGCCTGGTTATTGGAACAAGTGGCTTCATCCACTCTGAAACCATGTGTGGTTTCTACCCCTTATGGAGATTTAATTACAACACCAATTCCAATTAAACCATTGGCTTTCGATCCATCGAACCACATCTGCCATGGCTCAACACTAGCCATACTAAGCTCCATTATCTCTTGGCTCTCTGTTTGAGATGGATGGTCTGCTAGAAAATTGGCTAAAACTTGCCATTTTTCTGCCCTTTGAGGGACATATTCTAGATGAAATTCTGATAAGGCTAGTATCCACTTGCCAATTCTCCCCCTCAACATAGGTCTAGATAACATGTATTTAACCAAATCTGTGGTTGTAATTACCAAGACAGTTGTAGGTAAAAGATAATATCTTAATTTCATTGCAGTAAAATACAAAGCAAGACATAGCTTTTCAACAGCTGAATATTTACATTCACAAGAATTTAAAAACCTACTAAGGTAATAAATAGCTTGCTCCTTGCCTTCTTCATTGTCTTGGGCCAAAAAAACTCCCAATGAATCTTCTGTTGCAGCTATGTACAATTTCAAGGGCTTGTTCCCCTTTGGTGGCATCAGCCCTGGAGGGTTGGCCAAGTAGGCTTTGATACCTTCAAAAGCAATTTGATGCTCTGCTGTCCACACAAATTCCTCTTCATCTTTCAGCCTTAACAAGGAAGAAAATACTTTAGTTTTCCCTGCAGTGTTGGAGATGAACCTTCGAAGAAAGTTAACCTGCCCAAGGAATCTTTGTAATTCTTTCTTACTTGATGGAGGCTTGGCTTCAATGATGGCTTTAGCTTTGTTCTGATCAATCTGTATTCCTTTCTTGTGCACTACATAACCCAAGAAGTTTCCAGATGATACACCAAAAGCACACTTAAGAGGATTAAGTTTCAACTTGAACTTCTTCATTCTTTCAAAAGTTGCTTCTAAATGAAACAGATGCTCCTCCATGGACTGGGATTTCACCACAATGTCGTCAATATAACACTCTAGATACCCTCCAATGAGATCATGAAAGATAGTGTTCATAGCCCTCTGATATGTAGCCCTAGCATTCTTCAGACCAAATGGCATTTTAACCCATTCGAAGGTGCCAATATTCCCAGGACATCTGAATGCTGTCTTGTGGATATCCTCCTCTGCAATGCAGATTTGGTTATAACCAGAGTGCCCATCCATCATTGATAAGACTTGATGCCCTGCTAAACTGTCTACCAGCAGATCCACTATAGGCATAGGGTACTCATCTTTGGGAGTTGCTAGATTTAAATTTCTGAAATCGATGCATACCCTCATTTTGCCATTCTTCTTAACTACAAGCACAATATTAGATAGCCATTCAACATACCTGGCTGTCCTAATAAAGCCTGCCTTGAGTAGTCTAAGAATCTCTTCCTTGACCTTCTGAATTACTTCTGGACTCATTCTTCTTGGTTTCTGCTTGTATGGCTTGAAATTAGGCTTCATAGGGAGCCTATGTTCCACTAATGACCTATCCAATCCTAGTAGTTCATTATAGGACCATGCAAAGCAATCTTTGTATTTCTTTAGAACAACCAACAACTGGTCTCTGTCCAGAACATTCAAGCAAGCACTTATATAAGTGGGCTGTTGTATAGAACCTTCCCCTAAATTTACTTCTTCTAAGGGGTCTTGTGTCTGAGAATTTATTAAAGCTTCTTCCTTGGTTTCTTCGACCTTCGAAGCAACCTTCTTGCTTTGTTCTGCTCCCAGGTTCTTTAGTTCAACATCATTGCCCTCATCTTCATAGACAAAATCTGTCCATAAGGCATCCTCCTCCTGTATCTCCTGGACTTTTGTCTCAATGTCCAATGCACAGTATTTCCCAAGGGTCAAAATTCTGACCTGTTGCTACTCCTGTTTACAGCCAATTATCATGGCTTCTCTTTCTTGCTTCTGTACTTTCTGGACTATAGCTTTTACATCCAATGTTGAGAATTTAATCAAAGCCAAGGACTTGGCTTCTTGTTCTTCATCTCTTTGCCTACAACCAGGCATTATTGTCATCTTTAACGACAATCTCTTCATCAGCACTCTCTTAGACTAAGTGCTTCAGGTGTGTCACTTCCTCATCAGCCGTCACTTCGGCTGAGCCATCAGCTTTTCTCAGTATACTGAGTGGTGTCACTCTCTCAATATACAACTTGGCCTCTGCAAAGTCTGCACAGGCTATGAAGGGCTAAGGATCTGCATCAATTTCCTCTGTCTCTCCATTGCCCAAAGCCATCATGATTTTCTGATGCAAAGAGGAAGGCACACATTTGTTAGTGTGGATCCAATCTCTACCAAGTAAAGCATTGTATTTAGCATTACTGTCGATTACGAAGAATGCTGTCATGCAGTCCCTGATTCCTACACTCAAGTTAATGGGTAGAATCTCCTGAGCCATCTGTTTGTCTCCAGCAAAGCCAGCGATGGTTGTGTTGGTTGGGATCAACCTGGGATTCTTTTTCCCTAGTTTCTTCAAAGAAGATTTCGGTAATAAGTTCACTGCTGCCCCATTGTCTATCAGGACTCGGTTCAGTTGTATCCCATTGAAGAAAGCCTTAATGTACAAAGGCTTGACATGTTGTGTCATAGAATTCGAGGGATATTCAAAAGGATATGAGAGGTTGATGCACACATCTTCCTCGCTCTCGCATTCAGTTTCCATCGGAGTAGCCATTCCAGGGTCATCCTGTACCATACTCACTTGTGACTCTTCACTAGAGACAGGGATAAGATCCATGTCTTGGTCATCTTGGTCCTCATCTTCAGCCTGGAACTCATGAGGCAATATGTGTACCATATTGACTGAAACTGGAGGAAATGAGCCAAATTGGATGGCTGGCTGTACCTTCTCTCCCCCTTGGCTACCTTGCCCAGTGACTTCAGCAGCATCCTCCATGCTGCACTCTGGCACTTCATTGCTAACTGATCCCTTCGAAGGATCTTTCTTAGCTGGTTCTTTAGTCATAAATGTTTGTTCAGCCATGAAGGCTTCGAACATTTCTTCTTCTGGCATTTCCTTCTTTTGGCTTATGCCAATCTCTTCCTCTGTCTCACTATCACTCTCCATCAGAGCTTTCTCCAATCCTGCTAAGCTAAACTTTTCTCTAGCTTTTAGTTCAGAATGAACCTTGGCTAACTGTTCTCTGCTGCACATCACTTTGCTTTGTAGAGTCGGCTTTGGAGTATGGTCTGACTTCGGAGTCTTCTTTCTTTCTATCTGGACTAGTGAAGAACTCTCTCCACTTTCTTTCAGATCTTGCTGGTACTGGGTGTACCTACGCTGAATCTTTCTCCTTTGTGATCTTGAAATGACTGGGACCATATCTGGTTCCTTTGTCTTTGGGTGTTTAAGCAATACCCAATTATTCGGAGCCACCAAAGGAGGCTTGACCATCCTGCTTGGGATTCCAACATCTCTCCTGGCGGGCACTTCCCTAGGTTTGTTTTGCATTACAAACCAGTTTGGAACTCCAGGTACCCAAGAGCTTGCTGACTCAGATGTTGAACCGCCTTTCTCTACCTTCGAAGTCATCTTTGAAGCTGGTTGTGGAGGTAAGTGCTTGGCTCTGGCCTCCTGTTTCGAGCATGATTCAGGTCTTCGATGAAGGTTGCCACTTTCAGTTCTGCGTGAGGTTGGTCTAGGGGGCCAATCTCTGGCTTTAATCCTATAACCCGAACTCCTCTTCAGTCTTCTTTCAGAATGACTGCTCTCCATTCTGTAGTAGTTAGGTGGCCTAGACTCATACAAGGGCCTCTTGCCTTTAGCATGCATTCTGTCCACTGCAGGCTCAACCACTAATGGCAGCTGCCTATCACTAGCCGGATACGGCCTTTTGTTGTAAGCATTGGTTGATTTAGGACGTCTCTGAACATCCCTGTAGTATTGCTTCCCATCAATTGGAAGCCCCTTCAACCATTTATAACTCAGTCTACACCTGGGACACATCCTCTGCATTACAGCTGCTTCTAAGGAATCATCATCCAGTGCTTCTTCATCAAAGCATTCCTTCTGATGTGAGAAACCTTGTCCAGTAGCTGGTGGGTTTCTAGTGTCCTTCTTGGCAGTTGTCAGGTTAGCAATATGCATTTGCACATTGACCTCTTCCAACTCCTGCAAAGATAGATTCTGGAAGTTTAGTACAACCACATTAGCTGCGCTTTCTCCAACTTCTGGAAACGGATTACTGTCAATCCCCATGGCCTTTTCTGTTTTGGCTGGGAATTTCAAACTCCCTTTCCGAATTTGCTCTTGGATCCTGTCTCGAAAAACAATGCAGTTTTTAGTCGAGTGGGACCAAGAGTTATGCCATTTACAATATACTTTCCCCTTAAGTTCATCTGGAGATGGCAGTTTTACTCCTTTTGGTAACTTAAGGAAATTGGCTGCAAGCAAATGATCAAAAATGTCATTTGCTTTTGTTAAATCGAAAGAGTACTTTCTGTGAAAGTCTTTCTTTTTAAACTGCTGGTCGATGGTTGTATCCTTATGGATAAATGCTTCACAGATTACAGGTTCTTTGCCCACAATCTCTGCTGCATCGATCTCATAATTTGGATCTCTATAATATGTCTTGTACGAGGCATTATTTCGATCTTGTTCCTCCTCTAGTAATGCTTCATATCGAGACACTTTATAGGTTAGTTCGACCAAATTCCTGAATTCAGTTGAGTCAAACTTCTTTCGAAGCCTGAACTCTAAACCGTTTTGAGCCAATCTTACAAATTCTGTCTCTGGAAGGATGACTCTACATTTATTTCGAGCCTTTTTAAATCTGGCAATAAACTGAGTAGCCTTTTCTTCAGGCCTTTGACTTAATCTTGCCAAGTCTGCCATAGAAACCTCTGGCACCGATTGGAAGAATTGGGCATGAAATGCCTCTTCCATTTGTTGCCAGTTTTGAATGGAACCAGGTGTAAGGTTGATGTACCATACAAATGCTCCCCCAGTTAGAGAATTTAGAAATAATCTCAGTTTCATATAGTCATGATTAGTGAATTCACCGCATTGAGCAGCAAATCTAGCAATATGCTCTACTGTTGACTGATTTCCAGTTCTATAGAAGAGGGTAAAATCTGGTATTCTGAATCCTCTTGGGTATTCATGTACCCTATCTACCCATTCTGGGTATGGTTTTCTGTATACAGGAGTCTGGATCCCCCGAGCCATCGGTCCACACATCTCCTTAACAATATCAGCAATTTGGTCCCTAAGGACCATATTTTGTGCCTGCTGAACCACTACTGGAGGGACAAACACAGGATTTGGTGGACAAACTTGTGCTTGTGGTCCTCTTGGTCCATAAGGTGGTACATTTGGGACTGATTGCCCCTGTGGTGCAGGTTACTGCTGGGGGTATGGGTAACCCCTTTGAGCCTGTCCTGCGAAAGGACTTGCGAAAGGTGCTGGAACAGGTGTTGCGTCCCTTCCATTTGTGGGAAAACCTTCCAACACCCCGGGTATAAATTCGAATAAGGGATTATTATACCCCCTAGTGCCAGGTATGGCTTCGAACATGGGATTTGTCATCATTCTTATGCCAGTTTCTTGTACTTGGCTAGATCCACCAACTTGTGTGGCTTCATTGTTGAGTACTGAGGCATTTTGGCCTGCTATAGGCCTCGAAATGGGTTCGTACCAAGACTGAGGTGATGGTCTTTCATAGTTCTGAGTACTAGTTTGACCATTAGATTGTCCATTAACTTGCATAGGCTGTTTATCTCTAGCCAATCTTTGCTGAGGGACATTTAAAACTTCCTCATTGTGTCTTGTATTTGTTGGTTGGTGGTTATTCATTCGATCGAAAAAGGATGTTGCCCACCTTTCCATCGTGTTCATTAACTGTTGTCTCATAGCATCTACTAAGCCATCCCACGGATTTGTTGGCTGAGTAGATGGAACAGTGGATGGTCTAATTCCTTGGTTTCGTCCAATATTATGAACATACGGTTCTTGTCCAGAAGTACTGGTCTGTTCGACCAAAGGTTCTGATAACATGGGAGTTTCCACAGGATGTGTTACCACATTATCCTCTGGATTAGGTATCTCTACCTCTCCTTCTACGCATTCTTCCAGGTGTTCATTTTCTCCTTGTCGTCTTCGTCTAGCCATTTTAACAAGTCCCATCGGGCGTGCCAAAAATATATGTTGGTTTTTTGGCTTTTCGAAGGGTATTTTTGTAAATGCAAGCGTGCCAGCAAGGATCAATCAGTCCTTACAGAAATTATAATTGCCAACCAATTATCAGACGATTGTGTTTTAGTTCTTTCAGCCTCAATGAAGAGGACTTTTACTGGTGGCTTGACTTAGAAGAAATTAAGCACAATAACAATCAAATAACGAACAATTGAAGTATTTCATTAAAATGAACACTTACAATGGTACAAACTCAGTCTCGAAGAGGATTACAGTGACGATCTACTTGGAACTACTCCTATGAATCGAAGTGTAGTGCAGGAATTTAAAGTGCAGGAATATAAAGAACATGTATTTAAAGTGCATGAATTTAAAGTATAGGAAATGTAAAACTGGAAGGGAAAATATTAAGTAAATGACTGGTTTGTTGGATCTGAGTCTGGGGCTTTTTCTGGGGGCTTCCCTGCTATTTATACTTGTCAAGGATGACCTTCGAACTGCACTTCAAACCGTCGAACTGCTCCTTCATGATCGCTGATCATGCTGCCTTAGAAGTAGTTCCACTACGCCATCACTTGCAGTTGAGCTTCCCTCCTGTATTTGAATTCGAATATGAGTAACTGTTGAAGCCACGTCACCTTGCATCTCTTTACTGATCTAGTGCTACTCAGATCACGTGAGAACCAATGTTCATCGCCACGTGTACGATCAGGATCGAAGACTTGAATCATCTTCCCATAATACCCTTATTCTGTCACGTGTCGAACTGTGATTGGCTTTTACAAAATATGTAGCCAACAATACCTAAACATAAACCACTTAATTCATTTATTTATTACATTGGTGAATAAATATATTTTAATATTTTTTTATAATAAAATAATAAATATGAACATGTTTATGCATAGTTATTAAAAAAATTAAAATTTTGATAAAATTTTATATTTATATTTAAAATTGTCGAGGATTTATAGTTATGTTAGACATTAAAAGTGACATAATCTAATTGACTCATCATTTATCTCAACTTGGCCATGACCTAATTATCAGAAAATTGTCTTAGTCTATGTCTAAGTATAAACCACTTAATTCATTTATTTATTAAATTGGTGAATAAATATATGTTAGTATTTTTTTATAATAAAATATATAAGAGTTGGGTTGAGCATTTATAATTGTGCTAAACATTAAAAGGGACATAATCTAATTAATTCAATATTTATCTCAACTTGACTAATCATTAGAGAATTGTCTTAATCTCTGTTTAAGCACGAATCACTTAACTTATTTATTTATTAAATTGGTGAATAAATATATGTTAGTATTTTTTATAGTAAAATAATAAATATGTACATGTTTATGCATAGTTATTAAAAAAATTAAAATTTCGATAAAATTTTATATTTATATTTAAAATTATTCAGGATTTATAATTGTGCTAGATATTAAAAATGACATAATCTAATTGACTCAATATTTATCTTAACTGGCCATGACCTAATTATTGGAAATTGTGTTTATGTCTAAATATGAACCACTTAACTCATTTATTTGTTAAATTGGTGAATAAATATATGTTAACATTTTTTATAATAAAATATATAAGAGTTGGCTTGAGAATTTATAATTATGCTAGACATTAAAAGTAACATAATTTAATTGACTTAACATTTATCTCAACTTGGCCATGACCTAATTATCAGAGAATTATCTTAATCTATGTTTAAGCATGAACCACTTAACTCATTTATTTATTAAATTGGTGAATAAATATATATTGGTATTTTTTATAATAAAATAATAAATATGTACATATTTATGCGTAGTTATTAAAAAAATTTAAACTTTGATAGAATTTTATATTTATATTTAAAATTATTACATGAATAGTTAAGTGTATTTATGTGTGAAAAAACTATCTAAGTTCAACCTAAAATATAGGCATTACTTTAACCATACTTTGGAATTGATTTAAAGTTTTGATTGATCAATTAATAGAAATAGTTGGTGATAATCAATTTGAATTTTATGTTTAAATTATATTATATTTTCTCAAATTTTGAATATTATGGACTAATTTGAGGGATAGTACTGACATTAAACATTAAAAGTAGTTTAGAAGTTTGATTAAAATCAATTTTTATGCCAACAATTAAAGTCATGGAGAATTATCTTCATCCATACTCAATTCATGATCATTTAACTCACTTTAAAAAAAAAAAATGGTAATGGAGCACTTGTACCCTTTTTAAGCTTTTGGGAAGTGTATTTGAATCATTTATTATGTTTTGGGAATCCTGGGTGTTGTTGTATCTTGGTTTTGGATGAGTGAAAATTTATTTAAACTTGTTAGGATTGCTCATTCACGCTTGTTTACGTTGAAAAGTTATTTGGAAGCTCAAAAATCTTGTTCTGGGGTCGACACCGGTCTAGGTGGTGTCGACACCTTCTCTTTTTGTTGGTCACAAGGGTCGACACCAATCTGGGAAGGGTCGACCCTTGTTCTGAAATTGCCCATTGCTTTTTAGTGTCGACACCATGCTTGTGCACTCTTTGTTTTTCTGCCTGAAGGGTCGACACCTTTGCTGTAAGGGTCGACCCTCGTCCAGATTTTTCTTACTACTTTTGGGTGTCGACACCAGACTTGGAGGGGGTTGACACCTGCGAACTTTTCTCCAGATTTTCAGTCTGGTTTTGGGTTCAACTTTTGGGGGTTTTGACTTGGTCTTTTGGGTTGACTTTGGGACTTTATTTCTTATTGACCTAGTACTATAAATAGGTCCCTCACCTAACTTCTTCTTTACTTTTTCCCCTCTTTTTCTTTCCCCAAACCGTGATACCCTTTTACCCTCACCAAAATCACTTTTTGTTCAAAGATCCTTAGATCTACTCACTTGGAGGCATCTCCTCGCCTAGCTCCTTTGAGAAAGATTGTAGATCTCGTCACGAGCTTCACTTTGATCCAAGTAAAAGTTGGTTTCGTCAACTTTGGAGTTACAACTTTTTGCTCATCTCCTCTTCTAAGCTTGAGGTAGGGACATTCTTGAGTTATATATATAAGTTTTGCTATTTGATGATGGTTTTAAGAGTTTTCTTCTAGTTCCTTATTGATTTCAATCTTGTGCTTCAAAAATGTAAAGAGTTTTAAATGTGGGTTGTTCCTCAACTTTTTTATAAATCCTAGAGGGTTTTCCTTTGAGTTATACATATATTTATATAAGTTTTTAGTTGATTTTGTAACTCCCCTAGAAAATTTCGAAAATGGGTTTGGTGGCTCAAGAGGTTGATGATTTTATAAAGCAAACTCTATCTTGTGTTCATTTAGAGATTTTCTTGAAATTTTGGACAACTTGAGTTGAGATTGAAGTGTAGGATGAGATTTGATAAAAGAGGTGAACAATGTTAGGGTTTTTGTGAAAACCTAGAAAATTTGGACTTTTTGAAAACATGAAAAATCTAGGGAATAACTTCTTTTCTTATGATAAATGGAGGAATTATTTTCTTTAAGTTGTTGTTAGATGCATGAAAAATATTTAATTGAGAAATGGTAATTGTTGTACATAATGGATGGTGAGAATGTTGAATGGTGGAGGTTAGTATTTGAAAACCTCATATGTGGCTTGAAAGGATTAAATTGATGAGAAATTGATCTTGTGTATTGAAGACACATGATTATCATGGGAAAGAGTAATGAAAAGAGAAAATGGAAAATATGATTGTTGGCATTGTTGTAGAGACTTGGAAATGGAAAATGTTCTGAGTTATGGAAAATCACTGCATTGCATATGCATTAAATTATTATTTTTGCATTGTAAATTTTGATTAATGATATTCATTTCATGAAAGAAAGTGATGTGCATTAAGAACTATGGAAATGTGTATGGGGTAAATACGGTGGTAAGTCCGGATAGAGGGTGTAGATGATTTGATAAGTTGGCTTGAGTGTCCTTGGTGAAAGACCAGAAAACCGCGCGGATAGGTGTCGAGCCTTCTGGTTAATACTGGTAAAAATGACAGTTTGGTAGCACTCGTAGAGTCTACTTGCAGACATCGGCCCAGGGATTACCAGTGTCTTATTTACCGCCCCTATTGAATTAATAATGGAAGTTTGAAATTGATGAGATCACATGATGATATTGAGAACATGGTGATTTTGAAGCAATGCATTGAAATGACTATTTTTCCTCATTGACTAACCTTGGCATAGCATTGCACTTCATTTACTTTTGTGTTGAGGAAGAAGCATAACTGTATATACTTTGTGAGAATTTCTCTACTGGGCTTTGTGCTCACCCCTATGGGTTTTGGTGCTGGTAAAAATGTGGTGATCCCGCCGAACTGAGGGCGTGGATATTTTTTGTGAAGAGTAGATGACTCTCATTTTGGTTGTAATTGTTGTAAAGCCAAGGGCTAACATGTATGGGTCCGAGCGACCATTTTGGTGTAACCAGGCTATTGCCTTGGAAGATGTAAGCTCTTAAGGGCATTTTGTTGTTCTGAGAATAGATGCTTCACATGCTATAGATTCATGTGTTTTCTTATCATTGAACGTATATCCGCATGTGGAACTTTTGTAAAGACTCTTTTATTAATTATGCAAAGATGGAAGAATTGTTGTAATTAATGTGGGATTGCTAATTAGTGTGGGTAGCTCATGTTGAATAAACTTCGGGGCATTACAGGTAAATATATTATGATTATTTTTTATTACAGAAATAAGAACACGTATGTATATTTTTGGCATATTTATTTATTTATTGTTAAAAATTTTTGTATTTATATTAAAAATTCTTACACAAAATAATTAAGTATATTTATGTATGAAAAAAATTATATAACTGAGTTGACCTAAAATATAGAACTTGTTCTAGTTCTACCTTGGGCTTGATTTAAAAACTGATCCGTTAATTAGTGAAAACAATTATAATAATCAATTTAAGCTTATATTTAATAATTTGTTAAGTTATGATGCGTATGAGTTAATACTGAATCAAATACTAAAAGTAGTGTAGAACCTGGATTTGGTTGATTTTTATGCTATACATCAAATCAATTTTTAGATATCACATTGCCCACTTATTTATTTTTTAAAATTGTAAAAATATTGTAAAACTTTTAATAACCAAAATTAAAAAATATGGATATATATTTGGCATATTTATTTATATTCTAAAACTTTAATTAACAAATTATATATTTATTTTAAAAATATGTCTAATATTAAATTATATTTACATTTGAAAGAATTATTTAAGATCAGATTAAGCTAGTTTATAGATTTTATTTTTACTATAGAACTTGATCAAAGAAGTGAAATCTCAAAATAAATCATAATTTTCCTCAAAATAAATCATAATTTTCAATTTAAATTTGATTAAAATTTTATTAAATACAGTTTTTCACGTAAATTTTTTTTAATATTTTAAAATTAATTACTTATTTGTAAAATGAAGTTATCATTATAAAAAATACTAAAAAAATTGTCTTTTCATAGTGCGAAAATCCATTAACTAAAGAATTAAATTGATGAGATATAGAATTTTTTTTTTTAAAAAACAAAAACAAAATCAATGAATATGGCTAATAGGAAGGGTGTTTATAATCATAC
Organism: Camellia granthamiana; assembly: GCA_036172215.1. Taxonomy (NCBI): domain Eukaryota; kingdom Viridiplantae; phylum Streptophyta; class Magnoliopsida; order Ericales; family Theaceae; genus Camellia; species Camellia granthamiana. The sequence goes on from CM069914.1 coordinate 41,943,785, forward strand.
ACACTTAATTTTTCTAATTTAGGCCTAAATATTAGTACATATAAGTGTACAAAACAAATCAAAAAAGAAAAAAAAAAAGTGCACAAAAATTTAAATGTATGTAATTAAATCAAAATATTTTGAAAATTCTTAATTTTTATCATGAATTTTAAAGAGGCGAGAGTAGTTATATATGGTATGAATGATATAGTAATATAGTATGAAGCAAATTTTAATTTTTTTAAAGGAAATAAAAATTAGTAGAAGAGGATTAGGTTGGAAAGATATAAAATATTTTTTATTTATTTTTATTTTTTATCTTTCCTTTTGAAAACTATAAATTATGGAATTACTAATATTTTGAAAACTATTCAGTGTGTTTGGTTTTAGTTTTCTGAATTCAGTTTTCTAAAAATTGACTTTTTTATTTTTTATTTTTTATTGTTTTTAATAAATATTTTTAAAATTTTAAGCATTTTTTTAAAACTTTTTTAGATGCAATTTACTTAGATATATCTAAAAAGTAAAATATTTATGAAAAAATATTTCAAAAAATTAATAAATACACAAAAATAAGAAAAATATATTAAATTTTCGTATTTTTTTATAATTTTGATATTTAGTGAATTTTTTTAAAAAAAAATCATGAAAATTATACTTTTTAAGTGTATTTATGTTTGGTGTGTCTAAAAATTTAAAAAATTGCTTAAATTTTTTTTAAAAATTCAGTAAAAATAAAAAAAAATAGAAAACAAGAAAGTAGAATTTTCTGAAAAGTATTTTTAAAAAACTCAAACCAAACAAAGTGATTACTTTAATGAATTAGCCAATACTATTTTTTTAAATTTATTTTTTAATTCAATAATTCTTTAATTTATTATGAGATTTTAGAGCTCCCACAATATTCGTTACGAAATTCCTTTTTGTTTATATAATATATAAATTTGCTTTTTTTTTTTAAAATTGCTTATACAGCAAATATAGCAAGTAAGCGATCACAATGTTATTTATAAAATGTTTATATATATCATTTTTTTCCCCTTCTTAATGGCATTTTAAAAGATAAATTGTACTTTGCACATTATCACTTTGACCTTCCACTATCATATTTTTCCAATTCAGTAATGTTAGAGATCCTAAATATTTTACTAAAAGTTTTACTAAATGTCTCACATGGGTGTAAGACCCATACAATGTGGGTCCCATGTGGGTCCCACACCCATGTAAGACATTTGGTAAAACTTTTAGTAGAATTTTTGGGATCTCTAGCATTTTTGTTTCCAATTTGATTCACAAACTAGAAAAGTCCAAAAGGAAAAGACAATAAAAGAATAATATCATTCTCAACCTAGAAAAGTCCAAAAGGAAAAGACAATAAAAGAATAATATCAAAAAGATAAGGAACCATAAATATTTGTCAAAAATTTTACCCTAAAAATAATGTGTAGTCTAAATTTAATTATTGTATGTTGTGATTCATATTGAAAATAAATCTGAAATCACACATTACTTTTTCTAAGTGTTTTTCTAAATAATTTTTCTGAGTTAATATATAATATTGCTGGAAGAATATATAATAGGTTAGGAAGAGGCCATTATTTTATTTATTTGTTTGCTGGGGTTGAAAAAAGATCCTAATCTATAGTAAAGTGTAACGAGGTAGGAATGGTTTATTGTTTTTTATTTAAATGTTTTTCACTATAAAGTATCAGATTACAATAAAGTCCAATAAGAATTAAAAAATAATTTGTATATTTTATTTTTCAATGAAGAAGGGATTTGAAGTTTGTCCAAAATTAAAAAGAAATATAATAAAATTTAAAAATAAAACAAGGCAACTTATATATATAATTTAATTAATTTTTTTATTATTTTAAAAAATATATATTTTTATTATTTTAGATATAAAAAGAAAACTTTTCATTTATTTCCATAATGAATCAATGTTAAATAAATTTTTAAGGAGAGAAACTCAAGTGTGTTTTGATTGAGTTACGGCCTTATAATCAACTAATGCATACCATATGTCACAACCTTGCAATTTGTGATGACATTCCTCAACTCTAAAAGATGTTTGAATGAAGCCTCTAGAGATTAATGAAACTTTTTAAAATTTACTGGAGTATTGTAGAGAATTGTAGAGAGTCGTACACAATTTTAGAACATATATTGTTCTGGTATATTTAGATTAGTCTATCAGAGAAGGTGTCAGAAGTATCTAGACTACTCTCTATCCTTAGGGTTTTAGAATATTATTGGTAAGCTTATAAAAGGGAAGTGTCTCATTTGTCCAAACCATCCAAATAAATACAAGCTCTCTTGCATTTTCTCAAAGTTATTTTCTTATGTGCTATCTTCTCTCAAACTCTTCCTGATAAATTAGAAATCTCCTAGATGTTAATTTGTGATTATGTATTAATTTTAAGCAGTAAATAACAATCTCAATCAAACAATCAAGACAAATCGACACAACAATTTTACATAAAAAAATCACAATTGGACACCTTCAATTGTGATAAAAAAATCACGGGTAACAACCACAAAATAATCCACTAAGAAGATATAATAGAATTACACAAGTATACTCTCGATTACCTAGCGAATCCACGCCCGAATTAAATCAACCCCTATGTGTCTCTTCCAACCCCATCTTTACCTTGGAATTGTCTTGACGATGAGCCACTCCAGAATCCACCAAAGCTTCAGGCTCGAATTCTTCAGAATCCACTGAAGAACAACTCTCTCTTTTGTGTAGAACAAACAAATAATCCTTTGACGTATACTTTTTAAACCATGAGTTGAATACTCAATCAAAACATCAAAGAAAACTAGCAAAATATCCCCAGATATAAACCTTAATATCCAAAAAGAATATCTGGAGAAGAAATCCTAAAATCTGACAGAAACCCGTACTTATAGAAATCTGGAACTGCGAGGCTCGCTCAAGCGAGGAACCAAAAACGCGTGTTTTCCATAAGTGGCTTCGCTCGAGCCACGAAACCTGCGCTCGAGCGCACATTCATCCTTCTCAGGTTTTTTTTGCCAGACGCAGCCTTCGCTCGAGCGAGCAAGGGCGGACATGCAACTTCGAATGCAATTTTGCATTTTGCATCGGGGGCGCTGCCCCGGACCCGCCAAGGGACGCTGTCCCCTGGACCCCCGCGAGCTAACCGGGCAGCTCGATCCCCGTCATAATCAGCGAAATAGCAATCTTGAAAGCATTAACATCACAAACTTCTCTGTAAGGCACAATTTGGGTTGGATTCGCATCTAAACACTAATAGTCTCACTGAAATAAAAAGTGCGAAAACAAGTACAACTGAAAGGAGTTTTGTCAAACGGGATTGCCAAGAATAAAAACCTAACACTTCCAAAGTTAGACTGACTTAAGGTGCAATAAAACAGAAGTTAAGCTTGGGAATTTCAAGGTCGTGTGTAAGATCAAGCGTTTACCATCTCATAAAAATTCATAAGTAGTGGTGAATGCACAACTTTATTCCCTTAAAGGGTACAACACCAAGCACCATAAGTTGACTGCGACTCAGCCTTAACTCGGACCTCTGCCACGGCAGGATACTGGCTCAATCCAGGCTAACAGTCCCTTTAGTACCTGCTCGCAAATAGTACCATCTCATAAAAATTGATAAGTAGTGGTGAATGCACAACTTTATTCCCTTAAAGGGTATAACGCCAAGCATTACAAGTCGATTGCGACTCGGCCTCAACTCGGACCTCTGCCACGGCAGGATATTGGCCCAACCCAGGCTAACAATCCCCCCAGTACCTGCCTACAAGTAGTATGCCATCTAGGGGAATCGAACTTAAGAACTCCCTTTGATACACTATTGATTTGGATGCTTTATTTTCTTAAAATGATTCATGCTTTGTTGTTACCTGCAAGTAGTATGCCATCTAGGGGACTCGAATTTGAGAACTCACTTACACTATTGATTTGGATGCTTTTTTTTTGTTGTCAAAATGATTCATGATGTGTTGTTACTTATGATTTAAATAAATTATGGCATCATAGGGTAGGTCATGCCAATAGGGTAGGTCATACCAATATAGATTTATTGTATAAACTTAGCTAGCATGCATTAGTTGTTGGTTTATCCAAAACTAAGTTTGTAAAAAATAAACTTTGTGATACATGTCAACGTAAACATATAAAATAAATTATGGTAGTAACCCCATTGGAGATGGTTGTTCCAAAGGGAAACTCCACTTATAGACCACTACTTTTCACCGACGACAACTATGCTTTTTGGAATGATAGGATAAGTTCTTATCTTTAAGCTCAAGACTTAATCAAATTAATCATAAGACAATGTATGTTTTACAATGTGCTACGGTAGAAAATGAATACAACAAATTTCTAGGATGTACTACTGCCAAGAAATTATGGGATAAACTACAAGTGGCTTATGAAGGGACTTCTCTAGTTAAAGATTCCAAGATTAGTTTGCTAATTGTTTAAAAATGAATCAAATAATGAATCTATTACTTCCATAGTTACTCGTTTCAATCCATTGTTAATATTTTAAAAAGTTTTGGCGGAGTTTATACTAATGCATAAATTGTGAGAAAGCTTCTTAGATCTCTTCCATGATAATGGGATCCAAAGGTTATTGCTATTGAAGAAGCTAAGGATCACTATTGATGAACTTGTGGGATCCTTACTCACTCATGAAGTTTGCTAAAAGGAAGAGTTGAAGAAGATAATGAGGTAAAGGAAAGATTGGCACTCAAATTCATGATTAATGTCAATAAAGAAAGCGACCAAGAGGATGATAATAGTGATGATGAATATCTAGTACTATTAACAAGAAAATTCAAGAGATTCTTGAAGGAAAACAAAAACTATGGCAAAAAGAACTACAAGAAGGAACCAAGCAAGAAAGATGCCATCATTTTCTATTAGTGTCACAAACCCGGACACATGAAAGTGGATTGTGCTATTTACAAGATGAAGAAAGACAAAAAGAAGCATGAGAAAAGGAGCAAAAATAAAGCAATGAAGGCTATTACAAGTGACTCTGATTCAAGTGATTCCGAAAGTGATTCAAGCGATGAGGAAGCAACAAATGCCTCTTACCAAGTGGAACTACTAGCTTCTCAACCTCCAACATGTTCAATCTAGATATAGTTGAGGAGGATGAAAATCATCATGACGACATCGTATCTTTCATGGCAAATGACAATGAGGTAAATTCCAAACTCATTTATGATTCTTTTTCGTATGATGAATCACAAAATGTATGCAAGGATATGTTGAATGATATAAGTTTAGAAAGAAAAGCAAGGATTTGAAGAAGGAAGTGCCTTCTCTTATTTTGGAAAAGAATAATTTTGTACAACAAAATGCTTCCATGGGAAATAAAAATGAAGTTTATAAAAATGAAAATGAAATCTCAAAAAATAAAAATGTTCTTAAAAATGAAAATGAAATTTTGACAAAGATTATTTTCAAATTTACAAATTGTGAAGAAAATTTAAATAGACTATTAGAAGCTCAAAGATATGGTTTTAACAAAGAAGGATTGAGATACAACGTGGAAAAGAAAATGACATTTTACAAGAACCTTTTTAAAAAACCTTTACCATCAAAATCGTTTGCAAAACCTCAAATTTATGAAAAACAAGCAAATGTTACTTGTCTATATTGTAAGAGAAAGGGTCATTTGGTGAAGACACAACTTTATTCCTTTATAAAGGGTATAACGTCGAACGCCACAAGTCGATTGTGACTTGGCCTCAACCTGGGCCTCCGCTAGGGCAGAATGCTGGGCCCAAAACTAGGCCAACAATCGCCCTCAACACCTGCCTACAAGCAATATAAAGGGCACAACATCAAGCGCTACAAGTCAACTGTGACTTGGCCTCAACCCAGACCTCTGCCACTGTAGAATGTTGGGCCCAAACTCAAGCCAACAATCCCCCCAACACTTACTTGCCCACAAGCAACATGCCATCGAGGGTAATCGAACTTGAGACCTCGCTCTGATACCAATTATAAGATTAAACGCTTGCCATCTTACTAAAACCCATAAGTTGTGGTGAAGACACAACTTTATTTTCTTAAAGGATACAATGCCTATTGCCACAAGTCGACTGTAATTTGACCTCAGCATGAACCTCCATTATGCTGACCCAAACCCAGAACAACACCGTGACATATAATATTATTTAATCTTTGCAACTCTAGACTTGGTGTAGACACCTTCTACAATCACGTAATTTTCTTTTTTGAAAATACCCATATTAATTTGATAATGATTAATACAAAGAATTGTCATGAGAAAATTGATTATATTAAATTACACAACTGAATAATTTATTGTTGAAAGTTGTTCATTTTCATTTTCTCTATCCTTACCTATGTAATTTCTTTCATATCTAACGTTATGTCATTCCTAATCAAGATCCTGGGCAACTAATTTTTTGTAAAATCAAGCAAGGTAGATAAAATTATTAGGTCAATTAGATTCAGACTCGAGATAAGGTTTCATCGAGATATTTTGGAGTATTACAATTCTTACCCAAAAGTCTAATATATATATATATTTATTTATTTCAATTTTTCATTTAATTTACAAGTCAGGAGGCTTATTGAAGAAATTAGTTAGATTGCTGGCCTTGTTTTTATTATTTGAATGGGTAAATCACATTTTACCCCTTTATGTTTAGCTATTTTTTCACTTTGGACCTTAAGATTTGTTTTTTTCCACTTTGCCCCTTCAAGTTTCAAGTTTTTCTCAATTTACTCCTAACGCTAATTTCTGTTAAAAATTAGAGAAAATGATATATTGACAGTTATGTTTGCATACACAATTTACAAACATCTTAGATTTACTAATATGTTTGCAAATCACGTTCAAACTAATTTGTTAAAATTAAGCAGACTAAGGACATTAAGAACACATTTCAGAGTAGAATCAATTGATTCTTTCATTGTCGATGTATGCATATTTGATTGGCAATTATAGGGAAAAAGAATGATTTACATATATAATTTATTTATTTATTTTTTTGGTAAAAAACTCAACTAGAATAATTAGGCAAAGGTAATGTTGAAATTATAAATCATAATAAAGGGTGTTTTAGTAGGAAATGAAAGGAAAATAAAGTGTGACATGGGTAAACCCATAAAAGATACAACCCATCACTTAGGGCCCATTGCACAATTCAAATACTATAGCCCAGCGTTGCTGGAGCTCAACTTGGCATCATGAACCAATGACACTTAGACACGTAGCAGGTGAAGGACAGGCCACATAAGCAGACAAAGATCCTACAAAGTTATTGCACTGCACATCAGCCATTAATGAAGCCCCTTATAGCATTTATTACGATAAGCCCTCCCCGTCGAGGCAGAACGGCTTCACTATGAACAAGGCAAGCTAGAGCATAGACTTTCGGCCATGGCAACAGGTCAGAAGGGACAACGAAATGATTACCAGAGGATATAAGCAGACGTCGAAGACAAGAAGAAGGTTAAACTTTCTATCTTTAATCTATCTCTACATTCCACTTCTCTACCTAACTTGCTCGTCGGAGGGTTCGTTGGGGGACTCCCCGTTCCCCGTTGAACTCTTGTGCAGGTTCTTCGGAGGGCTTGGTCACTCGGACACTGGTTTGGGAAGCGTGAATCAGTTCGACCCGGTCCATCTGGAACCCACAGCATCATCAGTTGGCGCCGTCTGTGGAAAACCACTTTGCTCCGCACGCCAGCTATGCTCATTGTCGCAGGAGACCCTGTCCCAATAACCCTTTCCTACCACCCACCAAGGTGTATGGTCATGACTAGATCCATGGCTTCTCATCGCAATGTTGTCGACCACCAAGCTCACCGAGCTCACCAACAGCATTAACCGCCTGGCCGAGGAAAACCAAGCCCTGATTAATGCTCTACTCCAAAGAAACCCTCCTATGCCTCATATACCACCTCTAAATATCCCACCCCACCAAGAACGAGCCCCGAGCCACACTATCCAGCGGCCCCATCCGCCCAACTTGGAGGGGTTGCGACCACCCCCTCCAGATATGAACCTACCCCTCCGGGCCCCACATCCATTAGTCCAGGCACCCATCCCCGAGGGAGAGACCAGTAGCGTCCAGTCCCCGTTTCCTTCCGGTGGTGACAGCGTCCTTTTCTGGGATGCAAAACTCCGAGCCATGAAGCTTTAGCTCCAGGGAGTCATGCAGAACATACCGAATAAACCATCCACCACAACTAACTCATCATTCGTTGCCTCCATCCGGGACAAACCTCTACCGCCTAAGTTCAAAATGCTCACCATCGACTCTTTTGACGGTACAACAGACCCAGTCGATCACTTGGAGACCTACCGGACCCTCATGATCCTCCATACATTCCCCGATGAAATCATGTGTCGGGCTTTCCACGTAACACTTAAGGGGTCGGCTCGACTTTGGTTTAATCAATTGCCAGCAGACCCTGTCTCCACTTTCCAGCACCTCAGTGACTCCTTCCTTAGCCATTTCATTGGAGCCCAGCGCCAGCGACGTCCAGGAACCTAACTCCTCAATATCCGTCAAACTGAGGGGGAGTCGCTGCGCAGTTTCGTTACCCGCTTCAACACCAAAGCCTTGCAGGTAGCGAATGATGACAAGGTCATCCTTACGGCTTTCATGGCCGGTCTACGGTCATCTGACTTCTTTTTCTCCCTCTCTCAAAACTCCCCAACCTCCATGGCAACCCTACTCTCCAAAGCCCAAAAATACATGAACGCCGAAGATTCCCTACCCGCCCGACAAGATCCTATAGCCAAAAACCCGACCCCCAGAGAGAAGGGAAAGGACTCAGAAACAAGAAACACCTAGTACACTCACCAAACACCTCAGTATACCGACCGACCACCCCGAGCCGACTGGTCGGCGTCAATTCGACCGCCCAGCCGATTCGAAAGATACACACCCCTCAACTCCCCCATGGAACAAGTCTTGAACCAGATTTAGCGAGATTATCCCTTTAAATGGCCCCAACCGTCGCTGTCTCCTTCTAATCGGCGAGACCAGTCCAAATACTGCCATTTTCACCAGGACCATGGCCATAACACCGAAGAGTGTGTTAACCTCAAAGACTAGGTCGAGGGCCTGATTCGTCAGGGACGTCTTAGTTTGTTCACGGAAGCCCGCCCCCAACAGAGGCAAAGGATTGAACCCATCAAAAACAACCGCCAGCGCACCCCTCCACGGCAACCAGCACAACCCAACCAAGGTCATGATCGCCCTCCACAGCAACCCCAGGCACAAGGTAACCTCGCCCCACCTGTTGGAGAATTTAGAGTTATTGCTGGCGGGCTTGCTTGTGGAGGACCATCCCGCTCGGCCCAGTGGGCAGAACTCAGAAAAATAAGGCAGGGCTCAGACAAAGAAGTTATCATATTGGACCGCCCTGCCAAACAGCCCAAACAGTGGATTGAGCCCATCACCTTCATGGAGGCCGACTGCATAGGCATATGTTACCCTCATGACGACTCTCTCGTCATCTCTGCCCTCCTCTCCAACTACAAAGTCAGACGGGTTCTCGTCGACAATGGTAGTTCTTCCGACATCATCTTCCTAAATGTGGCTTGAACTGGAGACTGGGTGAGGAAAGTCTGTCTCCTCTCCAAACCCCATTGGTCGGTTTCACTGGGGACCGGGTGACCTCCATCGGCTCCATCGATCTTCCCATGACAATCGGCAAATACCCGCGGCAGACCACAAAGTTACTCACCTTCCTTGTTGTCGACTGCCCCTTTGCTTACAACATCATCATTGGCCGCACCGCCCTAAATGGCTTCCAAGCTATCACATCCACTTTCCATCTTCCCATCAAGTTTCCCACCGATCTTGGGGTTGGCACAGTGAGGGGAGAGCAGACCGTGGCTAGAGAATGTTATGTCACCTCACTTAAAGAGGTCAAGCTCATGGAGGCTATGATCATTGAAGGACTTGACGTCAGAGACGAGGACGAACTGGTCAGAGGGGAACCAGTGGAAGAGCTTGTCGAGGTCCTCATCGATCCCACCAACCCGGCAAAAACTGCCAAGATCGGCAGCTAACTATCCCCCCAGGCCAGGGCCGACCTTACCGCCCTCCTGATTGAGCACAATGATGTATTTACCTAGACCCACTCTGATATGTCGGGTATTGACCCCTCTTTCATCACCCATCGTCTCAGCATCGAACCCATTTTCGACCATTCTGCCAGAAGCAGCGCATCTTTTATTCGAAGTGAAATACTCTTATCGCTGCTGAAGTAGATAAGCTCCTTGAGGCACAATTTTATCAAAAACGTGGACTGCCCCAGATGGTTGTCAAATGTGGTCCTGGTCCGTAAGAACAACGGTAAATGATGACTCTGTGTCGACTACTCCGACCTCAACCGAGCTTGCCCCAAGGACAGTTATCCCTTTCCTCGCATAGATCTGCTTGTTGACGCCACGGTCGGCCATCAAATGCTTAGCTTCATGGATGCCTTCTCTGGGTATAACCAAATTCTGATGCACCCGTCTGACCGGGAACACATCTCCTTCATCACCGACCGGGGAACCTACCATTACCATGTCATGTCATTTGGGTTGAAAAATGCTAGAGCCACTTACCAACGGTTGGTCAATGCCGTCTTTCATCATCAGATAGGCAGGAACATGGAAGTATATGTCGATGACATGCTAGTCAAAAGCAAACTCTCCACTGATCATCTGGCTGACCTATGAGAGACATTCGGCACCCTATGGAAGTATCAAATGAAGCTAAATCCGGAGAAATGCGCCTTTGGCATGGGATCTGGGAAATTCTTGGGTTTTATGGTCAGTCAGCGAGGCATCGAAGCTAACCCCGAAAAGATCAAGGCTTTGATAGAAATGCGGTCACCCCGAATGGTTAAGGAAGTTCAAAGGCTTACTGGAAGAGTCGCCACCCTCAACCGCTTCATTTCCCGTGCAACGGACAAGTGCCTCCCCTTCTTCAAAGTTCTTCGGCAGACTTTCGAGTAGACGACCGAATCTGAAGAAACCTTCCAACAGTTGAAGCAGTGCATGGCCAACCCGCCCTTACTCTCCCAAGCCCTCACAGGCGAGCCTCTTTTTCTTTATCTAGTTGTCTCAAGCATCGCAGTCAGTGTAGCCCTCATCAGGGAGGACGGTTCAGTACAGCGCTCGGTTTACTACATTAGCCGGGCTCTCAGAGGCGCTGAACAGAACTACCCATTGCTAGAAAAAATGTCCTTGGCCCTGGTCACCGCCTCAAGACGACTTCGTCCTTACTTCCAAGCCCACTCCATAGTGGTCCTCACTGATAAACCTTTAAAGAAGGTAATGCAACAGCCCGAGCTATCCGGCAGGCTCATGCAATGGTCGGTCGAGCTCAGCCAATTTGACATCTCCTATCGACCTCGAACGGCGATTAAGGGGCAGGCTGTTGCAGATTTCATCCTGGAATTTACTAATCCCACTCAGCCCACTGTCTCATCGCCCCCCCGACCCCAGACTGAGGCGGAAGACCCCCATTTTTGGACCCTCAACGTCGACGGATCATCCCCCAAAGAAGGCAGTGGGGCTGGTCTCATCCTCACCGCCCCCGAGGGAGGTTATTTCAAGTGTGCTCTTCGATTCTTGTTCGATGCAAGCAATAATGAGGCTGAATATGAGGCATTGATAGTAGGTCTCCACCTAGCCAGAGACATTGGGGTCAGCCATATCCGGGTGTTCATCGATTCCCAGCTCATTGTCAGACAAATCACGGGGGAGTTCGATACCAAGGAAGACACAATGCATGCTTACAGGGATATTGCACTCCCCCTTGCTCGCCTCTTCAATACTTTCCACATCAAACACATCCCTCGGGCAGAAAACTCCAAGGCAGATGAGATGGCTCAATTAGCTTCTGCAGACCAGTCAGACCTCAGCCACGGTGTTCGCCTTGAGTACCTAACCCACCCTGCCATTTCCCCAAACCAGCAGGAAGTCCACTTCCTCCAAAATAAACCTATCCCATGGGCGGCCGACATCTTTCTATTTCTGACAATGGGGGAACTGCCAGATGACAAATAGCAGGCCGCCAAAATCAGGGCCCGGTCGTCCAATTACATTCTTGTCAGCGGCCTTTTGTACAAACGTGGCTTTTCACGCCCCTATCTACGATGCCTTAATCTAGCTCAAGCAACCTACGTGATGAGGGAAGTCCATGAGGGTATATGTGGTAATCATTCGGGGGCCAGGTCACTAGCCCACAAAATACTTCGCACTGGTTATTTCTGGCCTACTCTTAACCAAGATGCGGTTGACTTCGTGCTTAAATGTGATAAATGTCAACGTTTTGCCAACATCCCCCATGCTCCTTCTACAGAATTGATCACACTTTGGAGCCCTTATCCATTCGCCAAATGGGGGATCGACCTAGTTGGCCCATTGCCTACTGGACGAGGCCAAACCAAATTCGCAATCATCGCCATTGATTACTTCACTAAATGGGTGGAGGCGGAATCCCTTGCCACAATTACCTAGCGGAACACAACCAGATTTATCTGGCAGTCGATCGTGTGCCGATTTGGCATCCCTCAAGCCATCGTCTCCGACAACGGCAAACAATTTGACAATGCCAAGTTCAGGAAATTCTGTGTAGAACTTCAAATCCAGCCATGTTTCTCTTCCCCAGGTCATCCCCAAGCTAACGGCCAAGTAGAGGTCACCAACCGTTCTCTTCTGAAGATCATCAAAACTAAGCTGGAAGCTGCTAAGGGACTTTGGGCTGAGGAATTACCAAATGTACTCTGGGCCTACCGCACTACCACTCGAACCCCCACCGGGAAGACCCCTTTTCGCTTAACATACGGCGCTGAGGCGGTCATCCCAGTGGAAATCGGTCTGCCTACACCGAGGGTTCTACACCCGAATCCAGAACTAACCGAAGAGCTACGTCGAGCAGACCTAGACCTAATTGAATAGCTCCGAGAGACCACTGCTGTCAGGCGGGCCTCATACCAATAGAGAATGAGAACACACTCAATCGCAAAGTCTGACCGAGAGAGTTCGCTATGGGGGACCTTGTTCTGCACGAAGCAACCCTTGCCACAAAAAATCCGGCTGAAGGCAAGCTGGTAGCCAAGTGGGAAGGACTTTACGTTGTTAAAGCCAGACCTTGTCCGGGTACTTACCGACTTCAGGACATGGAGGGCCGAGACCTCCCCTATCCATGGAACGCCGAGCACTTGAAGCGCTATTTTTAATAAAAGTTCAATTTTTGTATCAATTTTTTGCTGTATTTCCTTTTTGACAATCTACGTAATTGAATGTTCTTTTTCTCTTCTCATATGATGTAAATCTCTGATCAAATGGGCTACACTTTAATGACAACAAGCTTATATCTCAGTTATCTGTGTGGTCTTTCAATAACGCTTTGATTGCAGCCTCAGCCAGACTAGCATGAAAAGCCTCAGCCAGACTGAGCATGAAGAGCTTAGCCAGACTGAGTTACTTAAAGCCTCAGCCAGACTGAGCACGAAGAGCTCAACCAGACTGAGTTACTTAAAGCCTCAGCCAGACTGAGCATAAAAAGCCTTTGCCAGACTAAGCATGAAGAGCTCAGCCAGACTGAGTCACTTGAAGCCTCAGCCAGACTGAGCATGAAAAGCCTTAGCCCAACCGAGTTAATCATGGCTCAACCCAAACTAAGCATGAATGAAGAGCTCGGCCAAGGCCACTCTTCCAACTTCATGATTGTGGCATAGTTGCCATACTTAGTCAAATTCCAGGTCTATGTTTTTACGCCTCTTAACACTCTTTACATTGTTTAAGTCTCATCTCCGAACCGAACCTTTCATTTATCAACACCCTTACAACGTGATTTAAAACTTCATTTTTTGGGACCCTTACAAGCCAAACTGGCTCCCTACTGGGTCGTCATTTGAAAATTCACATTTTTTGACATTCTTACATTTTAAACCCCACTTTGCATTGTGGTTCCCTTACAAGTCAGATTGTTTCCTTACTTATCAATTCTTACATTTTAAACCCCACTTTGCATTGTGGTTCCCTTATAAGTCAGATTGTTTCCCTACTTATCAACTTTTACAAGTCAGCCTGTTTCCTTACAAGTCAAGCCTCATTTGAATAACCATTCTCATTCATTTCAGATTTAGAAAAATAAAGACAACAGTGTGACAAACACAACTCATAATTTTATTTATTCACAAACTTATACATAAGTTTACTACATCAATTACAAAAAAAAGAAAAGAAAAGCAAACAACAAGAAAAACCAAAATTGTATTTACAAATTTTGTTCACACCAGTCACTCGTCTTCACTCGAGATAAGCTCCTATTCATCCACACCCTCGTCTAGGAAGGTCTGGGCTATATCATCCTCATCTATCTTTACATTGCTGAAGTCCAAGTCTGGGAACAGCTCTTCTGCTTTATGCTTAAACATCTTCTAGCCGCTGTCCCAGAACTCAGCCATCTCATGTTTGTAGAAGTCCGACTGCTGGAAGCTCTGAATCACTTCTTCTTCACTCCTGTTCCCAGCGGTCGCTCCCTACGGGCCAGCCCCCCAGACCCCTCCCTTGCCAAGTTGCTGGCGATTGCAGCATCGATAGCCATCTAAAAGTCGGCAGGCCCCTTGAACTACTCCACTGCTGTGACGCATATGTCGGGGTACGCTGCCCTCTCAGAGGCTAACTTGGTCGTTTCTCCCTCTAAGGCCTTCTCCAGCCCCGCCTTCTCTGCCGCTGCCTTGGCACCCTCGTCTGCCAAATCCTTCTCTAAGCCAGCAATCTTCAGATCTGCTTTTTCCTTCTCTTTGATCGACTGGGCGCGTAGATCCTCATTACAAGTCATCGCCTCATCCCACTGGTCGTTGGCGACGGTGTAGGCCTTCTGCACGTCTTCCAACTTTTTCTGCTCGCCAACCAGTTGGAACTCGAGCGACACCGCCTTCCGGAGTTTTGTCTCCAGCTCCAACTTGGCCGCCAGCAACTTAGCATGGGCACGGTCAGCAACATTACCCTGCACCACCGCCAACACCTTAATCTTCCTGGCCTTCTAGGTCTCTTCCAACCCCCTTACGCACGCGCTTCGTACGGTCTTCCTCCACCCCGCAGTCTCATTCCTTAAACTTCCAAGTTGGGCCTCCATCTCTTCCAACTTGGCCTTCAGAGGCCTCACTTCACCTTTTGCAGCCGCCGCCTTTCTCAGCAGGGCCCCTGCTAAGGCGGTCGCCTCCATTTAGGTAGAGCACAGCCCCCTTAGCAGCTCAGCCTCAGTGAAACTAGCCACCGAGCGCACGACTGCTTCTTCCACTACTCCTAAAAGGTGATATGCAACTATCCTGGCTGGGCCTCATTCTCCCTCCAGTCGTCTAGATACTGCTGGCGTATGGTAGATGGCAGTCTTCAACTTAACCCTCTCTCCTTGGGGCGCAGGACCCCCCTTGGGTTACTGCTCCACCCCCTCTTCAGGGCCAGCTGACCCACTTTCCACTTGCATCTTGGGGCCCATGGCACTCATGGGCTCTTCTTCCTCTTGGGCCCCTTGACCTTTGTCCCCCTGCGCCTCTGGGACAACCACCCCTTCTGGAGTAGCCCCTACTTCCCTCCCCTCTACTTTCTCCGCCATGGGAGTGACCTCCGCCACCCCCTCCTTCATCTTTTTCAAGGCAGGCCCCTCCTCACTTTCCCTCACTCTCTTCTTCTTCTTCTTCAGCACAGCCTCCACCTCCTTGTTCCCCCTTTCCTTCAACGGATCAACTAGGGGCGGTCGTGGCTCAAAACCACCCAAGTCCTTTTCCCCCAGTGGCTTGAGGCGCGGTCGAATTCTTTCTCTTGCAATCGATTTTGGTGGCCGGCCTAACTGTGCTTCTTTGAATTTATTGGCCTTAGCGAAAATGGTCCTATCCTCCGTCTCGTGCACCTTCCTTCTCGCTTCTAGTTCTGCCAGTGCCAGATCTCCACCGGTCAGCTGAGTGCCCAGCCTTGCGGCAAACAAGGCTGAAGGTTGAACGAGGTTGTCCCATTTGGCGCCCTCCTTCTCCCTCCATGCCTTCACCTTCTTCACCCTCTCATCTACTGCTGCCCCCAGTTTTGGCTCCACAGACTTTGTGAGCACTCTCCACACCCGTGCGCACTCCCACTCCTCCGTTTGTGGACACGTAGAACCACCGTGGCCTCCACCTCTTGATTGATGACGGCAACCCCGCCACCAGACCCTTTCTCGCCGCCGCCTGCAAAGTGACCCAAGTTTCTTGCTGCCTCGAGGCCTTGTAGCATGCAAAAAAACTCGTCCAACGTCATGGTTGCCCCCCCGTTCGCCCTCGGCCACGCGCTTGCACATGCTAGTACAATCTTCCACACATTGGGCATTAGTTGACCCGGTGCCACCTCCAACCGGTTTAGGACATCCACTACAACCTGCGGAAGGGGCAACCTCAACCCTCCCTTCAACGCCTCATCGTAGAGGAAAAACTCCCCCGGTCGGGCGTCGAATGGCCTCTCATTCAGTGTCGGCAGTGTTAACTCTATTTCTACGAGAATCTAGTATTTCTCGCGCATACTCTCCAACTCTTCCGCGGTAACGGTCGACTTGTCGGCCTTCGTATGCCAGTGATCTGGCTGATTGGCTTCGCAGCCGCTATCATTGTAGACGAACGAGGTCGCCCCGCCGGCTCCCCCTCGCTTCCCACTTGCCTATCCATCCTGTATTGCTCCGCCAAGTCCACTGCGTCGTCGTCCCCCAAGGCATCTAGTCTCACATTGGGCACTTCCTCTCGAGCCATCTCTCTGGTATGCCTGCGTATAGCTTCAGATGCTGGTGCAAGATAGTTCACAAAATGTTGCAAAGGTGTATCACTCGACACGAAGGAGTTTACACTTGGAATATTTTGGTTGTTTGCAAAGAGATAGGTAAAACGTATAATACCAAAAGCCCAAGGCTTGCCTATATTCCAAGGGTCACAATTAAATTTTGCCGGTTTGAAAATTTCCAAAAATCCACCAAAATTGTGTTTTCAACACCCTATATTGACCTATCGTTTCATTTCTTGCTCACGGGATTCTGCCACGTGTACGCCCACGATCGACTACCTTTTTTTTTTTTTTTTTCCTTTCCATGTCTTTTCCACTTCACTTCACCACGTAACCCACCGCCCCTCGAGCCCCACGCCATACCACCCACCCTTCACGCTCGGCCCTCCTCATGGTCGGTCCCACCACTTGGCCACCCTTTGCGGTCGGCCCTCCTTATGGTCGGTCCCACCACTCGGCCACCCCTCGCGGTCGGCCCTCCTCATGGTTAGTCCCACCACTCGGTCATCTTTTGCGGTCAGCCCTTCTCATGGTCAGTCCCACCACTCGGTCACCCTTCGCGGTCGGACCTTCTCATGGTCGGTCCCACCACTTGGCCGCCATTTGCGACCGGCCCTCCTCATGGTCGGTCCCACCACTCGGCCACCCTTCGCGGTTGGCCCTCCTCATGGTCAGTCCCACCACTCGATCACCCTTCGCAGTCGGCCCTTCTTATGGTCAGTCCCACCACTCGGTCACGCTTCGTGATCAGTCCTCCTCAGGGTCGGCCCCTCACCTGGCCCTCCTCTCGGTCGGTCTTCACCCCGCCAGTCTTTTACAACCACCGTCTTCTTCCTTATTTCCTTCGTTGGACTAAAGCTGCACTCGAGAATGGGGGACTACTAACATGGGTAAGCCCATAAAAGATACAACCCACCACTTAGGGCCCATTGCACAATTCAAATACTATAGCCCAGCGTTGCTGGAGCTCAACTTGGCATCATGAACCAATGACACTTAGACACATAGCAGGTGAAGGACAGGCCACATAAGTAGAGAAAGATCCTACAAAGTTATTGCACTGCACATTAGCTATTAATGAAGCCCCTTACAGCATTTATTGCGATAAGCTCTCCCCGTCGAGGCAAAACGGCTTCACCATGAACAAGGTAAGCTAGAGCGTAGACTTTCGGCCATGGCTACAGGTCGGAAAGGACAACGAAATGATTACCAGAGGATATAAGCAGACGTCGAAGACAAGAAGAAGGTTAAGCTTTCTATCTCTAATCTATCTCTACATTCCACTTCTCTACCTAACTTACTCGTCGGAGGGTTTGCTGGGGGACTCCCCGTTCTTCGTTGAACTCTTGTGCAGGTTCTTCGGAGGGCTTGGTCACTCGGACACTGGTTTGAGAAGCGTGGATTAGTCCGATCCGTTCCATCTGGAACCTGCAGCATCATCAAAGTGTCAGTTCTTTATGTATGGATGAAAATTTGGGTAATTCTATTTTCACATACCAAATCCTCTCAATGTACATCTTTTCTGTAGATACACTTGAATTTTAAATCTTATGATTTGCTTAGTACATATCCTACCCTATACCAAAAATACTCTAATTTTCTTCATGATTCAAAACCTAATCCTAGCTCCATAATCCTTATCTTTTTCATTCATCGCCGACCAGTTACCACTTCTCCGCTGAAAACTTGTACCACTGTCGCCACTCATCCTTTTACTGTCGTCGGACGCCATTACCAATCATTTACTCCATAGCTTCTAGTTTCACTACCCACTATTTCTTTCTAAACCCTAGGCACCGTGGCCTCCATATCTACATTCCCTCATCTACCATGAATATGGGGTCTTTCAGTGAAGAGGTTAGGGAGGATAACGTCGGAGGTGAAGTTGGAAAAGATGGCATTGCAGAAAGAGTAGTTGAGGTCACCGCCGCCAAGGGAGCGGTGGGGGATTACGGCTTAGGAATTAGGGTTTTGGATGAGAAAGTTAAGGTTATTTTGATAATTTTATTTTTGGACAAAATTGTAATAAAAAAAGATTCATTAAGCGTGTGCACAAAATGTATAATAGTGTGTGAAAATAGAATTACCCATGAAAATTCTATATAAAATTTTTATTTGTATATCATTACTTTTAGATAGTGTTTAGTTCACTGGAATGAATTGAACCATAATAGAATGATTATTCCCGTACGACGGTGAAAGATAATTCTATTCGTAATGCATTTTTCTTTTTGTAATGAAGCAAATATGAGAATAAATGTTTGGATAGAATGATTATAAATTCTATTTTGTTTCAACGGTTCTTGTTAGACCGTTATTGAGGGAGGACATTGACACGGTGACAACTGTGAAGGGAATATCAAGAAAAAGCTAGTTATTTTTGTTCCCAAAAAACTGAAGTTTTATTATTATTTTCTTTTAAAAACAATTATTTCATATAAAAATAATTCCAAAAGTTTTATTATTTTGATTGATTAATTATATCATAAAAATTAGTTATTTGATTCGCAAGGAATATCGGGCTTGTTTGGTTTGTGTTTCAGAAACATGTTTTGGAAAAAAAAAGTACGAAAACATGTTTGGTTTGATTTTTTGGGAAATTTTTGTTTTGAAAAATTGTTTTGAGAGAGAGTTTTAGAAAAAGTGATTGATTTGATGTGTGTGTGAGAGAGATTTGTTTGGAAAATTTGTTTGGTTTGTGTGTTTTGGGAAATTTTTTTGAGAAAATTTGTTTGGTTTGAGTTTTTCTGAAAACTCATTTCTAAAGAAATTTTTCCAAAAATGTTTGGGAAATCCAAACCAAACGAGCCCATCAAGTTTTATTATGCCTGAGTCTACCGTCAAATAAAAGATTAAAACAAAAACTTTTCTCAAATAAATAAACTAACCAATCAAAATAATTTAATATTAAAAATGAGAAATATCTACAAAAATGCATTAGAGTTTCATCCTAACATTAGGCTTTGTTTGGCATGCCATGTTTGGGCTAAAATAATCACAAAAGGATAAAATAAACTTTTTAGTCTAATAAGATAAAACATTATATCCAAACCATAATCATTTTAATTTTTTTCTCACAAAAATCAAAAAAGCCAGAAAATCTATCCCAAATGAGACTTTTTAGCTCTAAGTTAAAATAGCTAAAAAGTCAAAAAACTAACTCACATTCTCAACGAAGGCTTAGTAAAGAAATTAAAACACCATTAACCAAAAGAAAAGAAAAAAAAAAGAAAAGAAATTGAAACACCAAGACAAATAAGAAAAAAAATGTATTGAATATTTTCCGAATTGCCTCCTAACTCCCCCTAATTATAATACTAATTTCAAAAATTAATGACTGAGGCTGTGAAGTGCTGAGGCGGTAAGGTGCGTGTCTGACGTACACTTAAAAAGTTATATTAAGACTAGTTCTGCTAGGTAGCTTAAAAGCGAGCTACCCCGAATGGCTCAAATGCCAAAACGATGTTGTTTGACACTTTTTTTTTCTTTCTTCGTCTTCTTCTTCTTCTGAAACTGGTTTGAGAGAAAGAGAGAAACAAAGAGGTAAGAGAAAGAAAGGAGGACAAGGAAGAGCATTCCATCAAACACCATACGGGCATCTTCCAAAGACCCACATTTAGCATACATACTAACCAATTTAGTCTCAGTAAATATATCAATCTCACTTAACAAACCAATATGCTTATGCAATTTGCATCTCTTTCAGAAATTTCCTTTGTTCTTTTTTGTTTGGTATTTTTGGTGATTTCAAAATCAAAATCCAAAAACCAAACCCAAACCCAAAATCAAAATCAAAATCAAAATCCAAAATCCAAAATCAAATCCAAAAATGAAAGCAAACCCACATAATCAAAAAAATCAAACCCAAAATCAAGATCTAGCTTCGGCTTAGCTTGGACCCACGTCAGGCAATGAAGTCAAGAGCAGCTATGGCTTCTTCCAAGTGTCCATTTTTGCAAAAGAAGTTCAAATGTGCTCATGTAACTCTTGAATCGAGTTTTATGGAGAGGAAGGAAGTGAGAGAAAGAGGAGAAAGATAGAGGTTTAACAGAGATGAGAGGGATCTGGAATGAAAGGGATGAGAAGGATGAGAGGGAACATAGATAGAAAGGAGAGGAGAGAGATAGAGATGAGAGAGAAAATTTGTAACATTTCGGGCCATTCGAGCTCAGCAATTTCGAGTTACAAATCATTTTTCTATTAAGACTGGTTTTGGTTTCAATTTTTTAAATTTAATTTTTTGAAAATTTAATTTTTTATTTTTGGTGTTTTTTTTAGTAAATATTTTTAAAATTTTAAGTAATTTTTTTTTTTTACTTTTTTAGATGCATTTTACTCAGATGTATATAAATAGTAAAATATTTGTGAAAAAATATTTTAAAAAATTAATAAATACATAAAAATATGAAAAATGTATTGAATTTTCATATATATATATATTTGTATTTTTGGTATTTAGTGAATTTTTTAAAGATTTTTTTCACGAATATTATACTTTTTAAGTGTATTTATATTATGTGTGTCTAAAAATTAAAAAAATTGTTAAAATATTTTTAAAAATTAGTAAAAAAAAAACAAAAAATGAAAAAGTAAATTTTTCTAAAAAGTGAATTCTCAAAACTAAAACCAAACGGAGTGATTATTTTAAAAAATATATATATTTAATGATTTTTTTTCAAAATTATATCAAATTTTTAATTTTATTTTTTTTTTCAATTCATCTTGTGTAGACGAATCTAAAAAGTAATAAAAAAATTCAAAACAAAAAACAAAAAAAGCAAAAAAAAATTCAAAAAACAAAACTTTTTTTTTGGGTCCTTTTTGGACATTTTTTTAAAAAACTTTTTTGATCAATCTAGTCAAGTAGGACTCAAAAGCCTAATTTTTAAAAATAAAAATAAAAGAAATTAACTAAAAACAAAAAAAAAATATGTTGTTCCATTCAATTAATTCATAATTCATTTAAGGAGGAAAATTATGAGTCAATGACCATCTTAAGCTTTTCCAAGAAAAGTCATAATTCTCATACTTGTCAATTTTTTTTCTTGCAAAAAATAAAATCAATTAATTAAACATAAGTAAATATAAATTAAAGAAATTAATATAGTAAAAATGTAATGATAGCAAAGATCCTCATTCGGATTATCAAGGACTGAAGTTGGTGAGTCCAGATATATCTTGTTGAAATCTACGCCTGTAAGATTGAGATTAGTATCTGCTCTGCCTCGTTGGGTTGTTAATCAAGAGGGGATCCGGGGTACTGCTGCGAGTCCCTCACAGCAGTTACTGCTGCAAGACAAAACGACGCCGTTTTGTCTCTTAGATGCATATTCAAGTTTAAAAAAAAAAAAAAAATTAGCCGCTGCACGGGCTCGAACCCAGCGCACATGAAGAAAAGACACGGCTTCAACCACTGCACTGCTTTAGCCTACCACTGAATAGTGTGGGGATATATTTTATTTATTACTTTAATATTTCGGACATGTATTCTATTTATTACTTTATGAAAATATCTTTCAAACCAACATAATTGTTTTTAATGAAAAAAATTATTTATATATATGTTTATGTACCTAAGCAGCTTTTCACAAAAAAATTGATTATAACTATCTTCTCAAAATAGCCCAAGTTAAGAATAAATATTACGTATACCAATTATTTTAAATGGTGTCATTAATAAAAAAAAATTATATGTACATAAATCAAACTAGGTGGATGTCATTTAATATCATTTTACCATGTAATTCTTAATTTTATAATGAGAAAAAAAAATAGTGTCCACCTAGTTAAAATTAGGATAAATTAAAAATACACTCCTTGATGTTTACTTAAAATACGAATTACCCTCTGTAGTTTAAAAAATTACAAATATCTAACTGTCAGAATTTTTTTATTTAACAGAATTAATTGAAAAAGTGAAATTTCTAACTGTTCATCCATACAATAATAAAATTATTTGAATTATTAATTGAAATAAAATTTTAATATTATTAAAAACGATTAATTAACTTGATGATTTATTAATAAAATGACCTATTTGTTATGAAATTAGAAACTTTAGGGGCATAATGTAATTTAAGTAAATTTTAAGGGGTGTGTTTGTAATTTACCCTTAAAATTATATATATATATATATATATGTTTATGTACCTAAGTTAAGAATAAATATTACGTATATTAATTATTTTAAATGGTGTCATTAATAAAAAAAAATTATAGGTACATAAATCAAACTAGGTGGATGTCATTTAATATCATTTTACCATGTAATTCTTAATTTTATAGTGAGAAAAAAAAATATTGAAAAAAATTATATGTACATAAATCAAACTAGGTGGATGTCATTTAATATTATTTTACCATGTAATTCTTAATTTTATAGTGAGAAAAAAAAAATATTGAAAAAAATTATATGTACATAAATCAAACTAGGTAAATGTCATTTAATATCATTTTACTATGTTATTCTTAATTTTATAGTGCCCACCTAGTTGACATCCACCTAGTTTGATTTATGTACATATAAATTTTTTTTATTAATGACACCATTTAAAATAATTAGTATACGTCATATTTATTCTTAACTTAGGTATATAAACATATATATAAATAAATAACAATTAGGTTGGTTTGAAAGATATTTTCATAAAGAAATAAATAAAATATATGTCCAAAATATTGAAGTAATAAATAAAATATATCCCGTTGATATTCAATGGTAGTCTAAGTAGTGCAGTGGTTGAAGATGTTTTTCTCCTTCACGTGCGCTGGGTTCGAGCCCTTGCAGTGGCTAATTTTATTTTATTTTTTTTTTTTTAACTTGAATATGTATCTAAGAGACAAAACGGCGTCGTTTTGTCTCGCAGCAGTAACTGCTGTGAGGGACTCACAGCAGTACCCCCGGATCCATCAAGAGGACACTTTACTAAAGTCAATAACAACTAATAGATACTAAATGCACAAAAATAAAAAAAATCTAAACTACACAAATTTACACGTAGCTTTTAACCTTGGTGGTTGCTACCTAGTATTTCTTTCTCTTAGTTTTTTTTTTTTTTTTTGATCAAGAAAAACCGCTACAGCAAGAAAAGGAACTAAAGGCATCCCTCTAAAGCCACAGGAGGCTGGGATACCCAATCAATAGGCAAAGCATTTCTTAAACAAGCTGAGGCCACCCAATGAGCAGCTCTGTTTTGAATCCGGGGGCACCATTTGAAAGTCAAAGTCCCACTCCTAGCCATGCACCAAATATCATTCATCACAGCACAAATTTCCCATGGAGGGACCCCTTCCGACACACAAAGCTGAATAAGAGTTTTGCAGTCACTTTCCACCTCCACCGTGGCACCATGGAGAGCTCGGGCCATAGAACAAGCAAGTCGCACAGCACATGCCTCCCCTTGCAAAGCAGTTGTCATTCGAAGTGATGTCGCAATGCCATCCACCAACTTACCCGTAGCATCCCTAAGGAGAACGGCTATAGCTCCTCTCCCTCGAAACAAATCCGTTGCCGCATCACAATTGATTTTCCAAGTCCCATGCAGGGGAGGAACCCAATGTGGCACTGGATACGTTGCTCCTGCACTAGCTGCCGAAGAGACTGAGGTGTCCTCACAAGCTAATAAAAACTCAGCTTCCATCCTTTCAGCTGTAACAATTACCTCAATAGGGTCCACTGGGACATGATTGAAGATGTATTCATTTCGTGCCTTCCAAATGCACCAAGACATCCAAACTATGGAGCACAGAGTCTTTCGGCCCTCACAAGCAGTACCTAGTGATGTTATTAGCTGGCCCAGACAAATCCGAACAGGTCCCATAGCAAAGTCGGCACACCGGAAGCCCATCCCGCTGCCAAACCAAGCCCTCTTAGCCCATTCACATCCAAAGAAAAGATGTTCAATTGTCTCTACCTCTGATAAACAAATGGGACAGACCGCCGAGTGGGCACACCGCCTCCGCCACAGATTTTGCTTCGTAGCCAAAGCATTATGATAAAAACGCCAAACAAAATGTTTAAGTTTGGGAGGCATCTTTAAACTCCATACTAACTTCCAAATCTTCGCCGACCAATCTGCGGACGAACCAGGCAAATTACATTGAATATGCGCTTGCTTCACTGCTTCCTGGTACCCCCGATTTCACAGTATAGCAGCCCCTTTGATCATGGTGCCACACCAAAGTATCATTACCTTCTGTTGACGCTAACGGAATGGAGAGGATGGCTTCACAGTCTAAATTAGAAACCAGAGTTCTGAGTTGAGTTTCATCCCATGTATGGCTAACAGGATTAATCACCTCATTGACCAATTGCACCAGCGATCCAGAGGGCCTGGCACTATGCACTTTAAAACCCGGGTTGGAAGGAATCCAGCGATCCTCCCAAAAATGAGTTGAGCGACCATTCAAAACCTGCCAACGAAGCCCTCCTCTAAGGATTTCCCTGCCCTGAAGCAAACTTACCCAAGCCCAGGATGGCCGCGAGCCCCGAGAAGCATGACAGAAATTCGTATGGGGGTAATAAATGCCCTTCATAATTTGTGCGAATAAAGATTCGGGGTACTTGATTAATCTCCAGCCTTGGCGGGCAAGGAGTGCTCTGTTAAAAGCCCGAAAATCCCGGAAGCCCAAACCACCATTTCTTTTGTTCAAACATAACCGACTCCAGCTACACCAATGAATACCCCCCGCCTCCGGATCCCCCTTCCACCAGAAATGACGAATATAGGAGCTGAGCTTGTCACACAGTTTATTAGGAAATAAGAAACAAGCCATGGCATACGTAGGCAGCGCCTGGGCCACTGCTTTAATTAGGACTTCTCGACCGGCTTGGGACAGCAACTTGGCCTTCCACCCTTGCAACTTCGATAGCACTTTTTCACAAAGAAAATTGAAGGCTTCCGCCTTTGAACGACCCCAACAAGAGGGCAGCCCCAAATATCTCGCAGTGGCCTTTAATTTTGGGATCCTTAAGAACTCACAAATCTCCGTTTGCCGAGAGGAGGAGATGTTACCAGAAAATTGCACCCCCGATTTATCAAAATTCACAGATTGGCCTGAAGCATCCCCATATAATTGTAGCAACCGTCCAACCTCCTTACACTCATCAATTGTGGCCTTAAAAAATAACACGGCATCATCCGCAAAAAACAAGTGCGAGAGGATGGGGCAGCCCCGCCTAATTCGCAGGCCAGAAAGCCTGCCCTCTTGCACACTACGGGCAATCAGCTTGGAGAAGACATCCATAACAAGAATGAACAAATAGGGAGATAAGGGATCCCCCTGTCTTAAACCCCTTGACGGGAAAAAACTTGTCCGCTTAGCTCCATTGACAAGAACCGAAAAGGAAACTGTAGTAACACACTCCATTACCCACTGAACCCACTTGGAATGAAACCCCATTTTTTCCAACAAAGCACGCAAAAAGCCCCAATGAACACGATCATATGCTTTGTGGAAATCAACTTTAAGTGCCAGGTCTTCCAAATTACCTTTTCGGAGTTTTAAGGCATGAAACGCCTCGTGGGCCACTATAATGTTATCCTGAATCAACCTCCCCGACACAAAGGCCGACTGATTCGGCGTGATGATCGTCCTTAAAAGCCCCTTTAATCTGTTCGCAAGAATTTTGGTAATGACTTTCAAGCTAAAATTGCAAAGACTGATTGGTCGAAACTGCGATAAAGTCTCAGGAGCCGGAACTTTAGGAATCAAAACCAAATGAGTATGATTAAGCTCCTTGAGTAAATGACCACTCCGAAAAAAGCTTCTCACGGCTTGACACACTGATGGTCCAACAACATCCCAATGCTTGTGATTGAAAAAACCCGGATAGCCATCCGGCCCAGGGGCTTTTAAAGAACCCAGTTGGAAAACCGTTGCCTTGACTTCCGCATCTGTGACCTCCTTAATCAACTGAGAATTCAGATTATCAGTAATGACCCTGTCCACCACCTCTAAAGCAGCCCCGGGGCTACCCCCACCAATTCCAGAAAAAAGTGTCGAGTAATAATCAAACAAGTGGGCATTAATTTCAGTTTCTTCAGTGAGTAATCTGCCATGGTCATCCTTCAAGTGCAGAATCTGATTTCTTTGACGCCTCTGATTGATAGTCGCATGAAAGAAGGCTGAATTGCGATCACCAAAATTAAGCCAACGAATGCAAGACCGCTGATGCAAAAACATCTCCTCTCTTTTCATGACTAATTCCAGCTCATAAAACAAGTCCTTTTGAAGGGCCTCATTGTCCAGTGAGTGAGGTTGACTTTGGATCCAAGCAATCTGTGCGCGAAGGATAGCTATCTGCCGTTTACCATTGCCAAACTCCTGACCACTCCATGCCTGTAGCCTTTGTTGACAATGCTTTAAGCGCTGGACAAGTTTAAACATAGGAGAGCCAAATTGGTCCTGATCCCAAGCAGATTGGACGGTAGTTGCACAGTTGGGGCTAGTAGTCCAGAGGGATTCAAATCGGAAAATTTGTGGGACCCGAACCAAAGGAACATCACAATTAAGCACCAAGGGACAGTGGTCTGATCCAAAGCAGATATCATGAAGGACTTGAGCATTCGGAAATAAATTCCGCCATTCAACTGTCGCCATGGCCCGATCCAAACGTTCTCGAACATTAGCAAGGCCACCCTGGTTGTTGGACCATGTAAACGCATTCCCCTTATAGCCCAAATCCATCAACTCACAATCCGATAACATTTCCTGAAATTCAGATAGGTGATTGCTATTGCATTCCCTTCCACCTTGCTTTTCCCAAATGGAGCCCACTTGATTAAGATCACCTATACATAACCACGGATACTGCATCTCCTTCGCCATATTAGTCAGATAGTTCCAGAACACTCTCCTTTCCTGCCTACAAGGAGGAGCATAGATGAAGGAAGCTGCCCAGTGACCCCGTCCTTGAGCCGAAATAATACACCGGAAAATATTTCTGGATTTAAAACGAACATCTAAACTCACTCCATCCACCCACCAAAGTGCTAGGCCCCCCGAGATGCCGACAGGATCAACATAGCATTTATTCGGGAAGTTAAGGCGACGCCGAATTCTTTCCAGCAGAGTTCTCTTATTCTTGGTTTCCATTAAAAAGAGCACCGCAGGCCGATGGGTTGCACACAACCCTCGGAGGATCTGGACTGTCAGGGGACGATCCAACCCCTGACAGTTCCAGCTTATAATCAACATGAGCCTTGTGGCTGTTCTGGGTCAGCCACCACCACCCTGTCACTCACACCATGCATAGCAGACTCACTCAAGTTAGCCGAAGAAGGAAATGTACTAGCCACTTGCGAACAAAGTTCATCATCCAACATAGGCGAAACATTTACAGTGACTTCGCTGCTCAACCTGGACAACTCATCAATCTCTACATGCCGAACCAGAACTTCGCACATCAACACCTTCTTTGGTCGACCCACCTTCCTACCCACTGCTTTGGCCTTTGGCTTACGACCCGTAATACGTAAAGCCGGTGCTGCCTCTGCTGGTCGGACTTCTGCAGCAACCCCCGTAGATGCTGCCCACTTGCACCGTTTCGGGTTGAGTTGCCCACTGCAATCGTCCTCTGAAAATGGTCGCTTCAAAGTTAAACTCTTGAACACTTGAGACATACTAATATCCATGAGTAAATGATTAGGCTGATATCGTTCAGGACTTGGGCTACGACTCAACTCCTCCACCCGGATTACCGATTGGTGGGTAGGAACACTGGGCTGCAAAACTGTAGGAGACTCCTCAGTGGGCTCCGTAACAAAATAGGAGGACTTGGGCCCAGCCTCAATCCGTCCAGCACACGGGGCCTTACTAATATCTTCCAAGCCCAAATGTGGTGCTAAGAGTGGCACCGTAGTAATCCTATCACGGGGCCCATGGTCCTCGTCTATCCCATGTGGGGGGAGGTTCAACACAGGAGAAGATTCTGGAAGCACCACGGGGGTACGTGGCAGGCCGTCGTAGGGAGGTGAGGACTCCGTAGCATCTCGTCCCACCTTCTGAGAAACGTCAGGTAGTACAGGCGCGTGCTCTGCCAGCTCCCGTGGAGCAGATGAATCCAGCTCACGCACTCCCCCCACGCGCTGCCCATTGTTATGCTCCACCGGTTGACTAACCACCGGTTGTCCTTCCGGCATAGGCCGCCGCTGTTGACCCAAAAGAGAGGCCAAATTCCTCGCAGGGCCAGTTCGTTGCTCTGGACCATAACCCGAATTCAAGCCTTCCTCCTTAGAAACAAATTTACATAAAGCATTATCATGGCTGATGCGTCCACAAGCGTAACAAAATTCCGATAATTTCTCATACTTATATAATACTTTAATCCCCTCACCCACTGGGCCTGTGCTATCCCTGCGATGGAGAATAAACCCCTGAAGCAAAGGTTTGAAGACATCGACCTCTACTCGCAAGCGTAGAAAGTTGCGGTGCAGAAGCAGTCCAGTCGTAGGGGCCTCCACCTCCACCAAACGCCCAATACGATTACCAATAACCTCACCATGAGCTCGCGTCATTTTGTCAATCGGAAGGCCATGAACTTGCACCCAAAAGGGACTCCATCTGAACTCCAGTTCGGTCGTAGCCAAGCCGGTTTGAAGCGGCCGAAGGACCATAAGGCTACCCATGACAGACCAAGGGGACTCATCAAGGATTCTCTGCCTATCCTCAACATCCTCAAACTGAAAGAGAAAAATGTTGTCGTTCCAAGATGTGATGGAGACTCCCCTTCTGGTTTTCCAGGCCCCACGGAGGATATTTGAGACGGCTGGCCGATTCAAAATCTTTGGGGCTAAAACCTTCCCCACTAAACAACAGTGATACACATCTTCACACTCATCTGACCCTTCCAACAAATCGAAAGAATCCATACTGTATCAAGACCAGCACCAACACAGACGCTTTCCCGGCAACAAGGCAAGCAACTCCACTCAAAGGACTGTAACTAGGGAAGAACCCTACCAGCTACCACAAGGCAGAGAGAGCTCTCACGGAAGGAGAGAGATTTTCTCTTAGTTGGGTTAGGGTAAATCTCTCCAAATCACCCTGCATACACCTAACTTAGGAAAAAGATAGGATCCAACCCCCTATCCTAATAGCTCTGCTAATCACAAGTTATCACCTAGCATCTCTACTCAAAGCCATATCACATGACCTTATTCAAAATTATGGCTCAACAATACTTTTTTAACTTTCACCAAGAGCCAATTTAACAAAATAAATATAATGAGGGTGGGAGTAGTGCAGAACTACCAGTCTACCATCCCTAAACCTAATTTTTAATACTTAAATTTAATACAAGTTTCACTTTCTTTGGTTTCATTTTTAAATTTTATTTTTTAAAAAATAATAAAAATTAATTTAATGAAAAATAATAAATATTCAAAAACACTCATTATCTTTTGATTATTTTCTTTTTTGTGCAAAAAAATAACTTTTAAAAATTCAATTTTATTTTGTATTTATTTTTATCAAACTGATTATAAGCATTTTTTTAAAAATCAATCTGAAAGCGAACCCAAACAAGTAATGTTGATTTTCTTAATATTATGATTAATTTACCCATGTAATATATATAAATCCCATATAGTTATTAAGTTTATTTATACAAGTATTTGGATTCATTAGAAAACTCAATATGTGTGGAATTTGGTTAATTACTTATATGATAACCAGGATTCTTTTGGGTAGGCAATATTATATCGTGCTATAAGTTTTGGTGAATAAAAAAAAAAAGATATGTAACGAGTGAGAGAAGATATTACAATGCAACACTAGGTGAGCAATGACTCAATTACCACTAGTTCGAGATATAGAATAAATCCTTTCTTTTTCTTTTTCTTTTTCTTTTTCTTTTTTTTTCCCTCTAATTGTTAGGAGATTAATTATAAATATAAGAATAATTACATGTGAAATAAATTCCCTTCATTTTTTTTTTCCAATCAATAACAATTTGATTACAAATATGAGATTAATTCGATTAGATTAGACAATTATAATCCAACAACACATATTTACAAGTCTAACAACTACTATCTAACAATTACCTCAAAGAAATCAAATTCATAAAAGAATTTTTATTTTATTTTAATAATTGAATGTTTGGGCCAACTAACGTACACCTTATCATAAAGAGAAATAATCAAATAATTTCAAACTTTTCTCCATAAGATTTAAACTCGCAACCTTATATCAAAATGTGGTGTCATACAAGCACGGAGGGAATGGCCTTGATCTAATCCCTTCACTTAGGTCTCATTTAGGAATAAACTTTTTTAGGAATTTTTTTGACTTTTTGGCTAAAACATGATGTAAAAAAAATTAGTATGTTTGGGAATGACTTTTTGATTTTTTGAGAAAAGATATGCAAAAAATAGAGAGAAAAGAGAATCTTTGATTTTTTGGTATAAATTGTTGGTTTTTTGATTTTTTTTAGTGACTTTTAGGCTAAAAAGTGATGTTGCCAAATGATGCCAACATTACTTATCAAACAATAATGTCAGAAATACTAATTAGCTTGCTTGGTTCTATTTTTTCAAAAACACTTTTCAGAAAATTTCAATTTCTTATTTTTCGTGTTTTTTTGTTTTTATTGATTTTTTAAAATATTTTAAGCAATTTTTTTACTTTTTAGACACATCTAACATAAATACACTTAAAAAGTAAAAAAATTGTAAAAAACATCTTTTAAAAATTCACTAAATACCAAAAATATAAGAATTCAGTACATTTTTTGTATTTTTATGTACTTATTAATTTTTTAAAATATTTTTTTATAAATTTTTTATTTTTTAGATACATCTAAGTAAGGTGCATCTAAAAAAGTAAAAAAAATGTTTAAAATTTTAAAAATATTCACTAAAAACAAAAAAATACGAAAATCAAAAAAACTCAATTTTCAAAAACGTAATCCAGAAAATTCAAGCCAAAACACACTGAATAAATTTACTAAGCCCTGATTTGGCTATCATTTTGGGGCTAAAAAAGTACAAAATGACAAAATAGGCTAAATAAGCTAATAAGACAAAATATCATATTCAATTCATAATCATTACACGTTTTCTCTTACAAAAATCAAAAAAGTCAAAAGATCCAAAACACGAGGCTAAAAAAATCTCAACACAAAAAAGTTGACTATATTAACCAATGCCAAACGAAACTTTAATTATACAAATTCGACTAGTTAGAACATCTCTAATTCTTAATCTTATTGTTCCATCAAATTTAAATTTTATGAAAAAAGTGCTTAAAAACTATTTTCAAGCCTTTCATCAAATATTTATCAAATCAAGAAAGAAATATTTTTTCATCGAATTGAGAATTTATCAAATTCTTCATCAATTTGAATTTTTAAAAAGATAAAACAGTGAAGATTTTTTTTCATTAAATTGATGAAAAGAAAATTTTGGAATAAAAATAGAATTTTTAAAAAGATTTTGATAAAAAATTTCATTTCAAATTAAATTTTGGATGAATTACACCATTAGTTCTTATAGTTTAATTAAGGGTTGAGTTTCTCTCATATTGAAGGGCCCATAGGGCCTATTATTGTTATTGTTTCGATAATCCGAACTGTTCATTTTATAAAGTTCTCAATGTATATCATTCATGAAAAAATTTAGGTCAATTCGATAATCGTAACATTTTTATTTTATCGCATTTGTCTCTAAAAAATAGATGGTATATTTCAAAAATATATTTGTTGTCCATTTTTTCGGAGACAAATGCGATAAAATGAAAAAGTTACGATTATTATATCGAACTATTTTTTTTGTAGGTAATATATAATGAAGAATCTACAAAATGAACGGTTCAGATCATTGAAACGGGATTCATGATGGGTCCTATAAATCCCTCAAATTCTCTCATATTAAGATCTCAGAACTCAATCCTTTAATTAAGGATAAATTACACAGACACCACCTCTTTATTGAAATACAATCTCTTAAATTACGATAAGTTATTAGCTAATCCAGAGACAGCACCACGCTATGTACCTTATAATTGGTGGAGGTAGTGGGAACATGATTTTGTGTTGAGTGATTACAGAATATGAGAAAACATTATAGATTGTGATTGACCAAAAATATAGACACGTGATACCCCTCGACCAATTAATAATTTTTTTCTAAATGTTTAAAAACTTTAATTTAGCATCTATAATTTATCCCTAATGACATAAAATAAACCATCTCATTAAGAGTCAGAATGAAGATGCTGTATTAGGGATGGAGCAGCACTAATGGTATAATTCACACCCACCATATTGTTCGAAACTTCATCGTGTCTCAATTTCTGGAAGGCGGAAAGCGATAAAAGGGACGTGGCCCAATACTCATCCGTTGAGTTGTGTGGATTCAGTACAGTCTCCGCCTTACTCCCCACCTCTGTCTTTGTCTCTGCGTGTATGACAAGCACATCACCATGCTTCCAACCTCTCCAATCTTTTTTTTTTTTTTTTTGAACGAACGATTCCAAGCTCTCTCTCTCTCTCTCTCTCTCTCTCTAGTCTATCCTAAAAGAAGAAATGAAAACACATCCCCATGCCCATCATGGTTTCTTCAATTTTCCCGGGAAAATGGCCAAGAAAAACGGCCCAACTCCTTGTTTCAGCCATGAGTCTTGTTGTCTTCCTTTTCCTAGATTTTCTCGATATTGTTCTTTGTGTAATCTACAGATTCGTGGACCAATTCATGGAAGGAAACACAACCCCCTCGTGTTACTGCCACCGCAACAGGGAAGAAGAGAGGAGGAGGACTAATTATGACAGAGAAGGTGAAGTGTCAGAGACTCTGTATGGAATTGGAAGGAGAAATGTGTTCAGGGAAATGGGTTTCCCGAGAAAATGGAATGGTTTGAAGGAAAATGGTGGTGGAGATGGGATGTTGAGGAGGAGGAGGAATAGGTGGTCTGATTGTGGGTGTGAGAGTTGTGTTTCATGGATGAGTAGCAATGGTGATTATATGAGGAGGCTTCTTCATTTGGTTGTCAAAGAATCATCAACAGGTATATTTTTAGAGCAAACACAATTCTTTTCATTCTATGAAAACTGTTGAAATTTCAGGCTTACCCAACCTTGGATTTGTCCACAAAATTTCTCTCCATTTCATAGGGAGGCTTTTAATCTCTAACCATTCTCCATAAATCTCTCTATTTTCATTCACCATAGAGTTAAGAGACTTTGTCTGTCTTGTATGTTTCTGCCTTCCCTGAAAAAAATTTCACCACATAAAAAAAAAATGAAAATTCAATACAAATGCCGGCGGCCCAACCGTCAGCGTAATTTTAATGTGGAGAATAGTCACGACGACAGCCATTAAAAATGTGTAAATAATATATTTATATATATAAAATAATTTCGAATTATGTAAAAGTGTATTGACATTATTATTTTGATATTATGTGTTCTGTTCTCATTCTATTTATTGGTGATACTAAGTATTTTACTCTTTTAATATGACATCAGGTCTAATTATTAATCTTTTATAGAGATAAAGACTTGATTAATGAAATTGTGTAGTAGGAAGGACAAATTATTATTTTAAAGGAACTTTTTTTTCATTTCTATCCCACCATGCTAGATCATCATCGGACTACCTGGCTGTGAGACCACTCTTGGCACAAGAAAAGTTATTGAAAAAGTTGCCACTAGCTGCGGCTACTAGTGGTGGTGGTGATACGGACTGATAAACAAATTAGGTGAACATATAAGTGACATGTGAAGACAAAAGAAAAAAATGACACGTGAACAAATAGGTGACAGACAGTGATAGTCGACAGATAGGAAAGAGTCATATAACCTTTCAAATTAGTCCTTTTTTTTTTGATCGGCAAAGAAAAATTTCATTAAAAAGGAAATTTACAGGTACAAGGAAATACAAAGCACTGAGAGAGATTCGAAGAGTTAATACTCACTCTCCTACTACTGCTACTCGCGTTCTACGACCAACCCCTTTGCCTCACGATTTTAGATTAAAAAAAAAAAAAAAAAAAAAAAAAACCACACACTTGAGCCCCCACCTAAAAATAAATAAATAAAAAATAAAATAAAAAATAAAATAAAATAAAATAAACCGCCTGACTCAAACATAGACACACTCTAAAGCCCCACGCCTGAAACACACTAGAAACACTGCTACACACTTGATGCACACTTGAAACACGCCTGATACACTTAGCCCCCACGCCTGACTCAAACATTTTGACACACTCTAGAGCCCCACGCCGGATACAGGCCTGATACACACTTGAAACACTGCAACACACTTGATACACTCAACCTCCCTACTCGCCGGACACACAGGTTCCATTGCCGACGAGGACCACCCAAGACCGAGCCTCCTTTGCTTCACCTCTTCTTGCACCAATCACTCACCTCTTCTTGCTTCCTTCTTCTCTTCTCCATGACCCAAACTTCACCCTCCATTGCAGACGCCTCCATCAAGAACCACCCGAGACCGAACAGAAACAGCCTCTTCTTGCACCATTCACTCACCTCTTCTTGCTTCACCATCGACAACCTCTCATTCGCTCTCCTCTTCATGCTTAACCGCACAAACACCAACCTCCATAGGATTGAACGGAAATCATCCCTCAAACTTCACTCGCACGGAGCGCTCGAATGAAGATCCTAAACACCTTTGGATCCTCCACCCCTCAAACTCCCTCTCGCAGCGAAGTGTCCGAATGAAGTTCCTGAACCAACCCACCCTTGGACACCACAACCACCCTACACCGAAACCCAAGGCTGAATTTTGTTATGATTGAGCCTTTAAACAATAAGAATTTTGTTATAGAGACTTGGATACATAAGTTTATTATGAATTTTTGAACAAAAAATGTGATTTCAGTATTTATGATGAGTGGCATTTCACAATGATTTTTTTTTTTTTTAAATTTTATGAACTTTTAAACAACGAGTATTTTTTTTGGGGGGGCTTGGACAAAGAGAGTTGAAGTTTGGATAACCTTCCAAAGTTGGGGCCTAAACCGACCACTTTGGTTGCTGTAGGCTTGAACTGCTGCCTATGAAGCATGGGGCGGGTACGGATATGGGTACAGGTAAATTCACCTCACCGTGTCCATGTCATACCCATGATGTACCCAAACGTATTTGTTGTACCCAACATGTATTCGGCATATCTAGTACGCATACCGCCAAACTAGTACGCGTACTAGCACCTGGTACTCGTATGAGACAATTTTTGGAGTACCCTGTGCTTCGTAGGCTGCTGCCAATGGGCATATAATGAAATTCTTTGTTTAGAAAGAAAGAAAAGGAAGTGAAAATGAGGCTTTGGAGCATGATCGCCATCACCACATCACTGAGAATTTTAACTCACTCTCTCTTTAGAGATTAATAAGATTACCAATTAATCCTATATTTTGTTTTGATTTGATTCCAATTATATTTACTTCCACTCCATCATTGTTGTCAAATTTAGTATTAGATAGCTATTGATTTCTCTTCCCTTTGGTGGTTGTAGTAGAAGATGGTTACTTATGTTGTTGGAATTGTATGTTTGACAGCTACCTTTGGGGATGATTGCAGGGGAGACAAGCCAATGGAAAATGTGATATTCTAACATGGCTTCATCTCATCCTCCTCATTTTGGACTGAAACAGTGTTTCCTAACTTATCCCAACCTACAAAGCGCAATTACAGATTCTTCATGGTAGACCTCTTAGGGTTTGGAAGAAGCCCAAAGCCAAGAGATTGTTTATACACTTTGAGGGATCACTTGGAAATGATTGAGAGATCAGTCATACATCCTTTTCAGTTGGGTTCTTTCCATTTGGTTGCACATTCAATGGGTTGTGTAATTGCATTAGCATTAGCTGCAAAGTACTCCAAGTCTGTTAAATCGATCACCCTCATAGCACCGGTGAGTGCACAAACTTGTTTGATAGAAAATCAAGACTTGGTTTACTTGTTTTGTGCTCATTTATCAATCTAATACTGGATTTCTTTGGGGTTTATTTTTGTTAATTTCAGCCCTACTTTCCTTCTCCTGAAAATGATGCTAGCTTGACAGCACTTAGAAGACTTGCAGGCAGGAAATTATGGCCACCATTGTTGTTTGGATCGGCAGTTATGTCGTGGTATGAGCATTTGGGTAGATGCGTATGTTTCCTTGTTTGCCGGAACCATAGGACATGGGAATGGATTCTGAAGCTACTCACCAGAAGAAGGTATCAAATTATCTTTTATGTTCCGTTTGTGTTGACAGAAAATATTTTCAAATAAAACGTTTTTTTATGTTTGGTTATATCCTTGAAACTAGTGCACTAATGGTTGCATTAGTGGTGGCGGCGGCAGCGGGGCAGAGGTGGAGGTGGTCATAGTATAGTGACATTAGTAAGACTTGGTCCAGAAAATGTTTTCTAACTTTCAAAAGTAGAAAACATTTTTCGCACTAATAGGTTTGTTTTTCGTTGATCCATGATAAACATTTGCTGTTGACTTTTATTTTTTATTATACCAAACGTTAGAAAATACGAAAAACATTTTCTAAAAAAGATTTTATATCCAAACAAATGGAGTGTTATTTCCCTAAGATAGGAGGAAAGAAACGGTTTCTATATCTCTTGAAGAGGAAGGATTGATATCTAATTAATGCCTCTATTGATAATGAATAGGTCTTGATAAAAGGCTAATAGGGATTGATATCTAACCTAATGCCTCTATTTAAGGGGACATATTAAGGTGCAAAAATGTTTTGTACCCAATTTACACCTCCCAAAGCCGAATCTGATGTGGACTAAACAATGCAATCCAGACCTAAACAGATGCTGCAAATGCTGTGAAACAAGTCCAATGGTCTGTAATGGGTCCTAGAAGGGTAATAGAGAGAAGAATAGTCTCTAAAATAGCTATTTAAATTTAACATAGATTGCATTACTTTAGCTGCGCACCAACTTATGTAGACCTAATTCTAGGATACAACTGGTACATTGCATGTTTACTAAATCACCACTTTAACTAACATATTTAGTACTGTTTGATTCCAAGGTTTATGTAGTCAAAGT
Organism: Camellia granthamiana; assembly: GCA_036172215.1. Lineage (NCBI taxonomy): Eukaryota > Viridiplantae > Streptophyta > Magnoliopsida > Ericales > Theaceae > Camellia > Camellia granthamiana. The sequence goes on from CM069914.1 coordinate 41,981,602, forward strand.
CATATAAGACTATTACTTAAGCACAAAATTCAAACAAAGACTCAGATAGATGGTCCAAAAACACAAATAATTTCAGATTTTGAATGTGCAGGAAAAATAGGCAGAACTTGGCTGCATTACTAAACTAGGCATACTGTTTTTTTTTCTCTTCTAATTTGTATGTGTGTCCTGCTCTAAATGCTAATATAAGCTTAAGTCATCCCTTAAAATCCAAACCGCGTCTGAGGCTGGTTCTGGATAATCCATTCAACATTTTTCTTTTCTCTCTTGTGAGTATGATTTGCTTGCTTTCATCTTCTTTCAGGGATCTGCATTTCACTGTTATCGACATGACAAGGCACACGCATCATTCAGCTTGGCATACTATGCACAATGTCATATGTTGGGGAGCAAAATTAATGGATAAGTACTTGGAAGCTTTGGAAGATTCCAAAGTAAACATCCATGTCATCCAAGGTAGTCAGGACCAAGTAGTTCCTTTGGAATGCAGCAACAATATTAAGATGAAAGTCCCAGATGCAGAGGTTAGCATTGTTGAAAATGCTGACCATACTACTGTAATTCTACATAGAGAGAAGGATTTTACTCGGGATCTAGAGCAAATATGGGCATCAACTGCTGATAAAAGAAGAGGGGAACAATGTTTTGGATAGGGCCGGCCCTGAGATGTTCGAAACCTAAGGCGGAATCTTAAAATTGGGGTCATTCATGTGTAAATAATAATAAAAGTATTTATTTAAATTTTTTACTCTAAAGGTGTATAATATAAATTCAAGTTAATGTGATGCGAGTCATCCTTGTAATGAATGAGATTTATAAATATATATTTTTTGATTTGGTCTCTAAGAGAAAATTTTTTTTTAAAATCAAATTTAGAATTCATCAAATTTGAATTTGATGAAAATTTAAAAAAATATTGAAGATAAATTTTTTTTCCATCAAATTTGATGAAAAGAAAATTTTGGGATTTTTAGAAAGATTTTCATGAAAATTTATGAAAGAGTTGGAGTAATTCATATCAAATCAAATTGTCTACTCAAATCTATAATAAAATTAAATCGAAAAAAAAAAGAGTTAGTGATGCTCTAAAAACCTTTAATTTAGATTGTGAAGTTACGTGAGGTGGTTTGGACCTTTATTTTTAAACCTATTAGCACCACAAGAGTTAAAATTATTTGAGGACCCTTAAAAAATTTGTCAAAATTTGGGAGTCCAAAGAAACCGCCTCGCTCACCTTGAGCTAGGGCTGGCTCTGGTTTTGGAAACGGTTATACTTGAAAGCTTTTCCATGTTTTTTTTTTTGTTTTTTTGTTTTTGTTTGGTATCATTTGTGATGCATTTTTTGGCTCATGGTAATTGAAATTTAGGCAAAACAAGTGGGATTTTACCAAAAGTAAATCGGATGTATCTTTGACAATTGGAAATATAAGCAACAATTTCTTTAATTGGTTCATTATTTGTCTGTCTAAGTGGAAATCTGTATCAAGTTTCGCAAAGGTTAATTTAGAATTTGTTTAGCACATGTTATTTTAGTATAATATTTTATTTAAGTTATAATCATTTTATTTGACTCATATCACTTCTTATTTTAGTCATATTATTTTTTTACTACATTATTTCAATCCCAGCCCACACTTCATATTTTTTTTTATATATAAAAAATAAAAAAATATACTAATCTAATACTTTCCAAACAATTCATTAATAAGATTTGTATCAAGTACTTAGAATGTGTCATTTCCCAAAGTTTCTAACCAATGTTAGAGTAGCCAGTCTTGAGAAGCATAATTATAATTTGGAAACTATTTCAAATTCTCCCCTTGGGCTAAGGCTTGTCCGGGCAATACATTTGCCTCATCTTCTTTTTGACTAGTTAGGGCATCTCCATTAAAATAGTCAAGATTTTAGTTAAATTTTAATAAAAAATATATATTTTTATTTTAACTAATCATTTTTTCAATTACATTCTTAAATAACTCGCTATTTTTTTACGCTATTCTATTCTTATTTTATTTCTTTCAATTCCAAATTTAATATTTAAGAGAGAATTAAAATAATGAATGATCACATTTATTTAGGATAATGATAAATAAATAAAATTTTAGATAAATTACATTGACATCTCTTAAAGTTTGGAGAAAATACAATAAATTCACAATTTTTGCATAATTATATTGGACTATTTTAAGATTTTAACACTTAACCCATTTTTCTTCATAATTTTTTAGTCTTATGGATGAAAAAGTGATATTGTCATCTTTTTTACATTGAAATGTATATTTTATTTTATACATTCGTTCCAATCCCTTTAAGCTTACTAATAAAGATGTTGATTTAATTATTTCAAAACTGCGAGGTTTCTTGTATCCAAACTTGAGGGAAGTTAATATAATTTATCCTAAAAAAATTTACATTGAATTTACATACACAATGATGTGACCCTTTATGCTCTGTTCATCTCAAATTAAAATACCTATCATTCTAACTTATATTTTAAAAAATAAAACAGTTATATCATTCTTGTTCAAAATTTTTTTTTTTGGGTATAAAAATTTTGTTTGTAAATCATTTTTCTTAATTTATCAAATTGTGTTTATTCTTTCATGTATCATAATTGCATTAGTTTAATGATTTCATCACTCATATTTATTATTAATATAGTAATAATTTATTAAATGATAAATGAAACATAATAAATGTAATATAATATATTAAATATTTTATTACTTAAAAATCATTTGTAGAGTTTTCTTTTCCTAGCTACGTGAATTGAGTGGTTTGATATTCAACTAAAATAACTAGTGAAGAATTGAGTTTAATGAAATGTGTTTCTATGATTTTGTGCTATAAAATATTTAGGAAAAGCTGTAACGAGCTTGATAATAATACTCTTACATGAATAGTTTTGGAGACTAGACAAATTAATTTTAAAAATAGATAGTGTTGTTGGAGGACATATTAAACAAAGTGACTAAGCAAAATAAAAAATATACTGCTCTTTCCTATTTTTTTGGCTTTCTTTTTGAAATTCTTGTACAACCCTCAAATAATTGGTGCATATGTCAAGACTTTCTCATCGTATAGATATAATGAAACACTTGGAGAATCTACTCTTCCTAGAATTCTTCTTCCTTACACCCCTCACTCTATGGTATATTGTAACATGGTATTATAACCAATAGTTTAACTTAGGGTACCACGTGTGATCATTACACATGCCAATCATGTCGTTGCATTGTCACTGTGGAGACATAACGTGTTTTTGATTTGTGTTTTGAGATATACTTTTTTTTTTTAAAAAGTAAAAATTGAAGAGAGAGTTTAGAAATTTTTTTGATTTGTTTGGTTTTATATTGTGGGTAATAGAGATTAGAGGCGATCGGTCATTGACCTCTAAGAAGATGGTAGGCACTTCAATGGCTTGAGATCACCAGAGGTGGAGGAGGAGAAAACCAAGACAAGCATAGAGAGAGAAGAGATGGCAATGAGAGACCTTGAACACTTAATGTATGTTATGTGATTCTTGTTGCTCTTTGTGGCCGCATTTATGATGCCGTTATATAGACTCCATGAGTATTAGAGCCCAAGCAACCTCAGGACAGGTGGCAAGTTCTCCTCAACTCGACAGGAGGGTGATATCAGCCCTACTAGCTATGTCCTATGATTCAGGTCCTTGAGAAGGTTACATCACAAGAACTGCAGGTGTATGTATGATATCTTGAGAGGCGTATCATATGTGCATCAGATGTGAGTGTAAAGTCAACATCTCTTTCTCTAAGCTACGTCAAAGGGAGAGCTATCACTGCAAGGAGATAGCTACACGACCTTGATGATCCCGAGGTCTTAGCCTCCAATCTGCAATCCTCCAATGATCCTAAACAGAAGTTCTATAAAAATATCATTTTTCAAAGGAAAAAAATATATATTATTGTAACGCCCCGAAATAATCCGACATAAATTAAATATATCAACCCACATCTACTAAATAATAATAACGATACTCCAACCTTTACACCATTAATCAACAAGGTTTATACAAAAATTCCACATGCGAATTATACAATGATATAAAAATACATGAATTTATAGCATGTAGAGCATCATATCCCAAAAATAATAAAATGCCCTCATGGACTTACAATTTCCAAGGCTTAAGCCCAGTTACACAAAAATGGCATCTCGGACCTATACATGGATAGCCCTTGGCTAGCAAAATAAATCACAACAAAACAGAGTTATTTACTCTTCACAAAATATGTCCATGCCCTCAACTCGGCGAGTTCACTACATCCTTTCCTGCACCAAAATCCCATAGGGGTGAGCATAAAGCCCAGTAAATAATCCTTAACAAAGTATATACATTTTTGCAAGATTTCCAATATTAGATGCAAATGCCAAATTTTAAAAAAAAAAAAAAAAAAATTTCTTGACATGCCTTCTTGAGAGTCACCATGTTCAACTATCGTATGAAATCTCAGCAATTCAGAAATTACAATTTTTCTCAATGGGGCGGTAAATACAACTCAAGTAATCCGTAGATTGGTGTCGGCAAGTAGGCTCAACTAGCACTATCAAAAACCCTACTTTACCGGTTACTAACCGGAAGGGAAGTGGTACCTCCTCTATGCGTGTTTTCGGTCTTTCACCCCGGACAGTCAGGCCAACTTATCAATTTCCTCTACACCTCCTAACCGGACTTACCAACGTATTTACCCCAAAATATTTCAATAGTTCCCATTTTTAATATTCCTTTTCCAATGCAAACGTTTTCCAAGTGCTATTCAAAATGTATAATATTCACTTAAATGATTATGTGAGGCAACAATTATCAATGCTTCGTAACATATCTCCCTTCACAAGTATCTCAACAATAATACTACAACAATCACGTTTCTCATCTCCTCTTCTTCAATGTTATTTATCACAAAATAGTTACATGCTCAATTTAAGTTTATTAACAAATGGCAACATTTTCGCCACTATACAATTCTCAACGATTTGGTCATTTCAAGATTACATCCCATGTTTTGAATACCAACTTCGAAATCACAACTTTCCTATTTCAAGGAACTCAACAATTTTGTCATCTCATAACTACACATATTCATGCTTTTAGCAAAACTTTTAAAACAAATCCTCAATCCTCATATACTAAGAAAATTGTCATTTTTGCACACAACAATATGAAATTTTCATTCCTCCATTCTTTTGACACAAGAAAATCTCATAGGTTCTCCACATTTTCCAAAACCCCCAAATATCTAGGTTTAACTTCCACCATCACAACACACAATCAAAAACATTTGAAGGAAGCTTGAAAAGAGGATATCATTCATTGACCAAGGTCATTCAAACCCTCAAGAGACTATTTAGAAGAAACATGATTAAGCCCACCTTTTGAAAATCATAACATTCTTGAAACAACATTAAAACTTCATTATTTTTACCAAGAAGTTCCAAATCCACATCAATCTAGCAAAAATATATATATAACTTAAAGGAAACCCTACCTCAAGTTCTTGTTGAAGAGGTGAGATCAAAACCCTAGAGCCAAAGATGAGAGATTTTCGATCTCCACCACACTATGAAGCACGGATACTTTAAATAGGAAGACGTATCCGTATCGTATCCGTATCGGATACCGATACTCCTTGGATACTTACAGATACGTATCAGATATTTATTAAAAGTATCGGATACTTCTTAATTAATTTTTCATTAATTTTGAAGTATCGGATACTTAGTTTTGAAGTATCAGATGTTCCAAGTCACATATTATCGGATACTTCTTAATTAATTTTGAAGTATCAAATGCTCCAAGTCACATGTTACTCCTTTTACGAAATTAGAATTGTATCATTTCTTGCATAACATCATAATACAATATAATAGCGAGGATAAATAGAATATTTTTTTATAATACTTTGCTTAGTTTTTTTATGAAAATAGCATAGTAAGCTAAAGTAATAGAATTCATCAAATTAACATATCTTCATTGTATCATGCATGTCCCCTATAACTACATAAAAGTAAGGATTAATAAGATAATATAACAATAGTAAATTAAGTATCAATAAATAAATAAGCAAATAAACTTGCATAGAATATTTTTGACTAGTGCAAAAAGAAAAAGTATAGGGTCAAGTTGTAGATTGTTTTGATATTATAATATCAACATATTAGACTAGATATTGAAACGAAATATTGGCAAGACCTATTGAAAATTTAAAAACTAAACTAGCTACTGCCTTATCCGTATCGTATCGTATCCGTGCTTTCTAGCCACCACACAAAGGGATGTTCTAGCTTTGATCTTCAAAACTTGTGAGAGAAGATGGATCTAGACCCAAAGGATTGCAAAAAATCAAGGGTTTTGGGTGTTTGGTGGAGGTTTTTAGAGAGATGGAGGAGCAAAGCACTTTTTAGAGTGAGAAGGAAATGTTTTGAAATGATATACATTCAGCCCAAAAGAAAGAAAAAACAGAGTTTTTGGACTGCCCAGCATCCCGCACGTGCCTTGCACGTGCGGAGCCATCGTCCCACATGTGCGGCCCTCAACCCTGCACATGTGGCCTGCCAATGTCACACCTCCTCCAGTGTGCTGCCCCAAACATCCCCTGAATTCTGTACGTGCGGCCCAAGGCCCCGCACGTGTGGCCCTGGTTTCCTCAGCCCAGAATTTTCTCAACTCAATTCTAGGCACTTCGAACTTGACCTCGCACTCACCGAAATAAGTGAAAATCAACACCGAACAAACAAGAATAATAATTTATTTGAGAACAACTTTCGGACACCACAAACCCAAAATTAAACAAAGGAGAACGGAGCGAAAATACACCCGGTCGTCACAATTGTAAACCATTATTGAACATCAGTTCTTGTAGGCAAGTTGCTCCCCCAGTTCTTGTAAGCATTTTCCAACGAAGCCTTCGGTTCTACTTTTATGAGTCTTAGCCTTCCTTTGGTATAAATTAAAATGGGATTTTTTGGTTAAAATAATTACAAAAAGACAAAATAAATTTTTTAGCTTAATAAGACAAAATATTACATCTAAATCATAATCATTTTATTTTTCTCTCACAAAAGTCAAAAAAGTCAAAAAGTCTATCCGAAACAAGACTTTTTAACCCCAGGTTAAAATAACCAAAAAACTAACCCACATCCCAAACGAACCCTTAGGTAAGTATTTGGTTATCATTTTTTTGAACACAGTATTCGGTTATCTAGGTCAGTACTTTTCATCAATAATAAATGGATAATGTTAGGGATATCAAATTTAGATCATACAACCATTTGAGACATTTGGTCATTTGTTTGGTAAAAAATTTGAGACCTATAGCATTTTCCATAATAAATTTGACTAAATTGTACTTTACTCCCCAAAAATATTACTCAATTCGTACTTTGACTTAAAATTTTAAAAAATTTCAAACAAAACCTTAATTTTGTTTAAATTTGCTTCATATGGGATGCTATTATCAATTTTTTTTAATATTGTGTTTGATTCACGGATTTGGGTAGAGATTTAAAAAAGAGAAAGAGAAAAATAAGGGTGAAATGTGAATATGTGAATGAAATATAATTACATTTCACATTTTTTTTTAATTTCTAAATCTCTACTCAAATTTATGAACCAAATACAACCTAACAAAAACATCAAATGGCTTTCAACAGGGGCTAAAGTGGAAATAGTGTAATTCTTGGGGTTCAAAATAAGATTTCAATAAACATTTGACCCAACAAAATTGGCGAATTTTTTAATCCTACAACTAAAAATGCAAAACAAAACTATAATTAGGATTATATATTTTCACATCTATTGCAAAACAAAACTAGACAAGAAAGTAATATTTACCCATTCAATTGAACAACAAATCATACACTAATCTCATCAATTGTTAATCCCCTTATTAATCATTCTAATCAAATAGGGCCAAAGATCAAAGTAACAAAAACTTCAACCGCATGTGGAGTTTTTTGTTAACAAATTGGACAAGGATTTTTTTTCTTCTTTCTTTTTTTTTTTCCCCTTCTATCACACGCTATACATTAGAATGCGCTAGTATGTTAGTAGGGAAATGAGACCACATAAAATGATATCAATCTCCTCTCTATATAATTTGAATCCATAATTTTGCTTACAAAATAAGTACTATACATCTACTAGGCTTGATTAAATTGGACCATAGTAAGTGAAATATATTGACAAAAATCCAATCATTTAGGAACTAAAAATTTTTTTTCCATAGTTTAAGAACCAATAATACTTGAGTGTAGAAAAGTAATTTACTCTAACAAATTGACTTGAAGTCTTCGATAATCTTAACTTCAAGTCTTCAATAATGTTAAAATTGACTGATAGTCTTCAATAATGTTAAAATTGACCAAGTCCATGGCAATCCCCATCGCAAATTTTTATTTATTCATTCTTTTCTTTCTTTGTTTTTCCTTTTTCTTTTGAGGAGCTTCCTACAAATCCAAAGTACAAAAGCAGCTGTAGTCGAAACTGTACAGTGTTTAATTATGTAAATTAAACTTGAGTAACCTTCCCTCCAACCATGGGTTAATTAGTTATATCCATAAATTTTGTGATTTTTCTCGTAAATTTGGTATTTGTAATTTTAATTATATTAGTTTTTTCCTTTAATTTTTTTAAAATATGTCAATTCAATCCAATTAATAACGTTTATAAAAAAATAAAAATAAAAGAAGACAAAAATCAAGAGTAAAATGGTCAATTTAAAACGGAATAAACCATTTTAAATTAGACGTCAATTTTCACTTTAGGAAGAGTTGATTTCGCCCGATTTCTGAAAAAAGATATTATTAATTGGACTAAATTAATATAATGTGAAAATTTTAAAGATAAAATTGACATAATTAAAAATACAAGAACTTAATTGATATAAGAGACAAATTATAAGGATTACATGTGTAATTGTCTCAAATAAAAAACAATAGCAACTTGATGCTGCTAGTAAGAAAATTATTATATAATTGCACAGTATTACGTGGTGTTGTCTACATGGTATTCCTATCAAATGAGAAATCGTAACTCATATTAAGTGATCATCTATTATCTTCTAATTACCTAATAAAAGTGAGTCACTATATCTCATTCATAAGATTTCTTACTACACCGTTAATTTAAACTATCATATAATGACTCACTTTTACTAGGTATATGATGGTTTAAATTAATAACCCCACACATAATAACCCTACACATATCGTATAATGTTTGAAAAATACCGGTGACGATGATGATGACGATGTGATGTTGTCATAATTGCTAAGATAGATGCCCATATCCAGCAGTCCCAACTGGAAGCAGAGCAGAGTTCAAACCAGCTTCAGATGTAGTCTGCAGCAGCAAACCCAGCTGCAGTAAGCTTAGCTAGAGGCAGAGTCAAAGCTGCAGCTTCTTCTTGAATATCTGTAACAGTTTTAAATTTTTGTTAGACAGTTAGAGTTGTTAGCTGAGTTAGTTACTGAGTTAGTTAGTTAGTTTCTGAGTTAGTTAGATTGTTATGAATTAGTTAGATATTTCTTCTATATAATATCTTGTACAGTGTATATGTAAACTTACTGAATAAAATAGAAAAGATTCTTTTTCTCTTCACATGGTATCAGAGCATCCCTAAGCTCCTCCGAGCATTCTTCAAAAGTCTCTCATGGCAGATCCTGTGTCATTACCTTCAAATCTTCAGTCTCTTCTGTCCAATTTTGGTTCTCTCATTACTGTTAAACTTGATTCCACAAATTTTTTGATTTGGAGAAATCAACTTCACAATATTCTTCGAGCCACAGGTTTTCTTGGTTATGTGACAGGTGCAATTCCTTGTCCTCCAGCTGAAATTACTGATGCATCTGGAAAATCTGTTTCCAATCCTGCATATCTTCAATGGGAAGCCATAGATGCCAATCTACTCACATGTTTAACTGCAACTCTATCTTCATCTGTATATTTCTCTGTTCTTCATCTTCACAGCAGTTCACAAGTTTGGCAAACTCTAGAACATAAATTTACTTCTGTCTCTAGATCTCATATTCATCAATTGAAGAACAAGCTTCATACTATTCGAAAGCAGTCCTCTTCCATTGACTGCTATCTATCACAGATCAAAGCAATTTCAGATCAGTTAGCTCTGTCTGGTGCAAAGGTTGAAGATGAAGACCTAATTCTTCTTACCTTAAATGGCCTACCAGATGAATATGATGCATTCAAAACTTCAATCCGTACTAGATCTAGTGCTGTATCTATGGCAGAGTTGTGTTCTTTACTCGGCTCAGAAGAAATTCACATTGAGAGCAAGATCAAGCATTCATCTAAGGCTGATCTGCATGTTGCTTATTCAGCACCAACATGTTCACCTTCTAATTTTAGTTTTGCTTCTGGTTCTACTTCTAGTCCTGGTTTTGAAGCACAGCACTCTATTCTTGGAGCCTATCCTCGTCCTCCTTTCAGTGGTAGATCTCAGTTTAGAGGAGGTAGAAGTGGTAGAGTTTTTCGAGGAAACAGATCACATAATAGAGGTTCTAATAATCGATCAAGATCATCAGCCTACTCTGGTTCTGCTTCCTCAATCTGTCAGATTTGTGGAAAATCAGGTCATCTTGCATTAGACTGTTGGTATCGACTTGATCCTCATTTTCAACCATCTGCACCTGCTCCTCCCAAGGCATACGCTGCTGCTGCAGCTTCTTCCGCAGATTCTCCTGTTCCTCCTTGGTATATTGATTCTGGAGCAACAACTCATCTTACACATGACTTGTCTAATTTTCAGCAGTATCAAGCCTATCAAGGTTCAGATCATGTTACAGTAGGTAATGGTTCAGTTTTGCCTATTCACCATGTTGGCAGTGGTATTCTTCCAACACCTCAATTTTCTTTTCATCTCTCTAATCTTCTGCATGTTCCTTCTATCTCATCCAATCTCTTATCTGTTCATCAATTAACCAAGGATCATAACTGTCTTGTTATTTTTGATGCTGATTCTTTTGTCATTCAGGACAAACACACCAAACAGATTCTACATAAAGGATCAAACATCAATGGCCTTTATCAGTTGTCTCCAGCTTCTTCCATTTGTTCCCAGCAACCACAGGTTTTTCAGTCTTCTACTGGTTCAGTTTCTCCAATCTCTGATTTGTTGTGGCATCAAAGATTGGGTCATCCTTCTGTCTCCAAGCTTCAACATTTGGCATCTCATCTTCCAAATAAAAAGAGTTTTAATAAAGACATAGATTGTACTGATTGTTCTGTGTCCAAAAGTCATAGACTTCCTTTCAAGTTGTCTTGTTCTTTTAGTGATAGTCCTTTTTCTCTTGTTCATGCTGATGTATGGGGGCCTTTTACTGTTGATAATGCTCCTTTTCGATTTTATGTTTTGTTTGTTGATGATTGTAGTAGATTCACTTGGATCTATCCCTTACATTTTAAAAGTGAAGTCTATGAAAAATTGCTTGAGTTTAAAGCCTATGCTGAAAATCAATTCCATACTTCTCTTAAAATTTTAAGAACTAATGGAGGAACTGAATTTGTAAATAAAAAGGTTGCTTCTCTTTTTTCTTCTCATGGTATTATTCATCAAACCAGTTGTCCTTATACACAAGCACAAAATGGTGTTGCTGAGCGGAAGCATCGTCATATCACTGAAACTGCTATCACTCTACTCCATCACTCTTCTCTACCTTTGAAATATTGGTTTGATGCTGTTGCTACAGCAGTTTTTCTCATTAACCGAATGCCTAGTTCTGTTCTTTCTAATCAATCTCCATTTCAGATCTTGTTTAAAACTCTTCCAGATTTTTCTTTCTTTAAGGTCTTTGGTTGTTAGTGTTTTCCTTGGTTAAAACCTTATACCACTCACAAGCTTCAACCTAAGTCCTTATCTTGTGTCTTTTTAGGTTATCATCCTACTGTCAAAGGCTATAGGTGTTTAGATCCTGTTAGTGGCAAGATATTTGTTTCTAGGCATGTTATCTTCAATGAATCCTCTTTTCCTTTTTCTTCTACTACTCTCTCTTCTTCCTCTTCTCCTATCTCTTTACCTCACATTTATAATTTCTTCTGGCCTTCTTCTCTCCCTTCTGAGATTCCCACTATTTCTTCTTCCTCTACCTCTTCTTCTTCTTCTTTTTGCTCTAGTTCTCCATCTTCATCTACTCCTCTAAATGTTCTTCCTTCTTCTCAGGCTATTCCAATTACTTCTATTTCCATTGATCTTCCTCCACCTTCTGTTTTGCCGGTTCCTCCCTTGTCTTCCTCTAATGTTCATCCTATGCTCACTCGCTCCAAAACACAACCTCCTTTGTGTCTTACAGCTATATCATCTTCTTATCTTCACACTGAACCTCCTACTGTTCAAGCTGCCTTAGCCTCTCCTGTGTGGCTTACTGCTATGCAGGAAGAATTCCAAGCTTTACAGCAACAAGGCACTTGGGATCTTGTGTCTCTTCCTTCCCATAAAATAGCAATTGGTTGTAAATGGGTGTATAGAATCAAACGAAATTTTGATGGTTCTGTGGCAAGATATAAAGCTAGACTGGTGGCAAAGGGATATCTCCAACAGGAAGGTGTTGATTTCCATGAAACCTTTAGCCCTGTAGCTAAGCAGCCTACAATTCGTATTTTTCTTTGCTTAGCTCTTCATTTCAATTGGCCCATTCATCAGTTAGACATATCTAATGCCTTTCTTCATGGCACCTTAGATGAGGAAGTATATATGTTACAACCTCCAGGTTTTATCAAGTCTTCAAATCAAGTGTGTAAGCTTAAGAAAGCCTTGTATGGCCTTAAACAAGCTCCTCGAGCCTGGTATTCTACTTTCTCTAAATTTCTCCTTTCTCAAGGCTTTACTAACAGTCATGCAGATTCCTCTCTTTTTGTTCAACACACTTCCACCAGTCTTCTTATTCTTGTTGTCTATGTTGATGACATTTTAGTCACTGGTAGTGATCCTGCTCTTCTTAAACAATTTATTCAACATATGCATAATGTGTTCTCTATGAAGGAATTGGGAACTGTGTCCTACTTCTTGGGTATTTCGGTTCAAGCCTTATCTCATGGTTATTTCTTATCCCAAACTAAGTATGCCACAGAGTTGTTACACAAAGCTGGTTTAACTGATTGTAAACCTTGCTCCACTCCTTTGATTGTCAAGACTTCTTATTCTTCATCTTCTCCTTCTTCAGATGAGCTTCCTTTTTCTAATCCTTCTCTGTATAGAAGTATTGTTGGTGGTCTACAGTATCTCACTATAACCAGACCTGATTTAGCCTTAGCTGTGAATCAAGCATGTCAGCATATGCATCTGCCCACTAATGCTGATTTTCAAGCTGTCAAACGCTTGTTGAGATATGTGAAGGGTACTCTTCACCATGGTCTGAACTTCACTGCTGGTCCCTTAACTCTGCATGCTTTTTCTGATTCAAACTGGGCAGGAGACAGTGTTGATCGCAGATCCACTTCAGGTTACTGTGTCTATTTGGGGTCTAATCTGATTTCTTGGAGTGCTAAGAAACAGCCCATTGTTTCTAGGTCATCTACTGAGGCTGAGTACAGAGCATTAGCTAATGCCACTGCTGAATTAGCATGGCTGCAACAGTTGCTGAAAGATATGCAAATTCACTCACTGTCTACTCCCGAGCTCTGGTGTGATAACATGTCTGCAATGGCATTGGCTTCTAATCCAGTGTTCCATTCTCGCTCGAAACATATAGAAATTGACTGTCATTTTATTCGGGATAAAGTTGTGGCCAAATTGATTGCTTTGAAATATATTCCTACATCTGATCAGGTAGCTGACATCTTTACCAAACCTCTTACTGCCTCTCGGTTTCTCTATTTGAAAGACAAGCTGCTTGTGCATCCATGCCCCATCAGCTTGCAGGGGAGTGCTAAGATAGATGCCCATATCCAGCAGTCCCAACTGGAAGCAGAGCAGAGTTCAAACCAGCTTCAGATGTAGTCTGCAGCAGCAAACCCAGCTGCAGTAAGCTTAGCTAGAGGCAGAGTCAAAGCTGCAGCTTCTTCTTGAATATCTGTAACAGTTTTAAATTTTTGTTAGACAGTTAGAGTTGTTAGCTGAGTTAGTTACTGAGTTAGTTAGTTAGTTTCTGAGTTAGTTAGATTGTTATGAATTAGTTAGATATTTCTTCTATATAATATCTTGTACAGTGTATATGTAAACTTACTGAATAAAATAGAAAAGATTCTTTTTCTCTTCACAATAATGTTAGGTCTAGAGAGAAGGTTTGGTTTATTGATTTAAACTTTCAAATAAATATGTATTTAAAACATATAGTCATGTTAAATGGTGTGTGCTATATACAAATTATGATATGTGTGAGGTTGATTACCATAAAATAAAATAAAAAATAAAAAGAGAAAGTCACAATCACACATAACATTAGATATAACTAAAATAATATTATAATCAACATCATAATTAGTCATAACTAATATCCCAATATGTATAACCAAGCAGTGCCACCCTAAACTAAGGCCCGTAAGGCTTGTACCTAAGACCCCCAAATTTTGGCTCAAAATAGGGCTCTCAAATTTGTTATTTCTATATTATATTATAAGTTCAAAACCCAATTTTTTTTTGTTATTATTTGAGACCCAGTTTAACAAGTTCTAAAAAAAAATCTAGTTGGGCCCAATTGAAAAAAATTATACATAATCATTATTAGGCTCATTTAAAATTTTATATAATTAATCCAAACAAATTGAAATATATTTGAATATATATTATATGGTGAATTCAAATATAGTCTCATGTCAAGATTTTAATAAAATAAATAATTTTATTTAAAATTTTTTCCCTACTCTCTTTATCATACTAATGGTTGGGCAAGTGCATTGCATGTGATACGTAATTTTTGTCAACTATTCGTACTGTAATTATACTTGTTTCTTAAATTGGTATATGATATGTATACAAAGTATGGAGACTTGTATGGATAAATTAATCTATATCCAAAATACAACTAAGTAAGAAATGAATAAATACTCGGCTAAAAATTTTAAATGAGAAATTTTATAAATATAAACATTAATTTATAGTTAAATTGTTAAGATCACAATCTTATCTAAACCAATAAACAACAAACAGATCCGTTAAATATATAGCATTACACAAATCTTTCTCTATCAACTTTTCACTTCAATTTTTCATAATTCGTACCTGTAATATAATTGAGATATGAAATTAATTGCCTATTATACAATTTTGTTTAATAGTTCATCTCATAATACAAATTCATTGAACCCACTATTGCATATTATTGGTGTAATAATGCATTAATATCAATGCATAATATATTTTTATACATTAAGAGTTATTGAGTCTTGTTTCCTGTGTCACAAATATCTTGCATGATGAAAAATATAACATTAGTCCTTAGTATATTTTCATTTTTGTAGAAAATGTGAAATATGTATATATATATATGTATGTATATTTAATAGAATGACATTGTAACTTAATATTTCGATCGATATAGGAATTTCATAATTATTTTCACAGTATTATAGATTCATACTTATAAGTGTTTGAATGATTACTTTCTTGAAACTATCAAGTTACATAATTTATCATGTCATATGTAAGTAATCAGCATATGACAAAAATTTATCAAAACATTTTATTTAATGTACTTACTTTCTGCAATATTGAGTTGTTGCGATAATGTTTGGGCATCATTTAATTATTTCCTTGTAATTTAACTAAAATGTGTACATACTTCACAACAGATAAGACAATTCCTGTTTCAACTCGTCTAACTTTGGTTAGAGAGCACGTTGTGATAGATCTTTTGTAGTTTTTATGTCACCATCTTCTTGTTTTCTTCTTGCTCACCATTATAACTCATTGTAATAAAAATATTTTAATGAGTAAGAGTTTGAGGCAATATCATATTATTATGAATTTCAAAATCTATTTTCCCTCAATAATATGATTTTTTTTTTTGTGAAGGAAAAAATATATATATAATTATTGTCGTGATGGAGGTATTTTGTAAAGTCTTAGTTTGTTATTGAAAATGTTTGTTATAGACACTTGTTTGTATGACATGTATATATATATGTATTAATCATAAGTTGATAGAAGAACAATACACAATTTTGTAATTTTTCCTAGCAAATATAACTATATTACTAAGGCAATACATGTTAGAATATTAAATTATCTAATGGTAATATAATATAACAGATTTACTATGAATACAGTGACATAAATTTACATTTATGTTTATATATATATATTTATATATGTAGACATTGACATATATAAGATATCATAAAAGTAATATGTAAAATCTTTTATAATAATATAATACAGATAACAATGAGAAATTAATTATTTATAATAGTTGCCATAATATAAATGTTTAGTGCTACATTTTTGTGTGTATGCACCATTTTTTAATTAGATTATTAAATGCACATAAAAATTGAAAGCAATTTGTGAATAATTTATGTAAAATTAGATATTAGTTAAGAAAGATTTAAAATAAGAGAAGTTTATAGTGTTTGGTTTGTTTTTTTAAACTTTGGTTTTAAATATTATTGTTTTCACGTTTTTTTTGTCTTTGACATTATTTTTTTAATAACCCTTTTATTTTCTTTTTATATCCCATGATAAATGTTTTTTGCAAATGATATTGTTATAGTGGATGACAATAATTAAAAAAATAACACCAAATTAGAAATCTGAAGAGAAAAAACTAGAGTCAAAATGATTTTAAAGTAGTAATAATAAAACATAATGTAACTTTGGTAACTAAAGGAGAAATAATGAAGTGAATATTAAAAATCATAAGATAACAAAAGGTGAACATTTTTATTATCTAGGTTTATTAACAAGAATGGTGAGATTGACAATAATGTGATCCATATAATTAATGTGTATTGGCCCAAGTGGAGGAGTGTATCTAGCTTATTATGTCATCTATGAATATTGACAAAATTGAAAGGAAAGTTTATAGAGAGTTACAAGGCCAACAATGACTTACGGAACAAAATGTTAGGCAACTAAGAAATAATACATTCACGAAATGTGTCACTAAGATGAAGATACTTAGATGGATTTGTGGTAAAACTAAAAAAGATTGGATTTGAAATGAATATATTCACTAAGTAGTTGGAGTAACACCAATTGAAGTTAAATTGAGAGAAAACAAGTGAAGATGATTTGATTATGTATAACAAAGATCTATAGATGCAATGGTAAGAAAAAATGATATGATCTCTATAAATGAAAATGTTAACAGGAAGGAAAGACTTAAACTGACATGGGATGTCGTAATAAAAAATAATAATAATTTTTTGGATATCACTGAGTATATAACTCTTGATAGAACAAAATGATGAAAAATTATTAATATAGTTGATCCTACTTGATTGGGACACAAGGTTTAAATTGGTTTGGTATATTTTATTTATTTGTCTTTTTTATTAAGACCCTAGCACATCAAGGGTCCCATCTAGGATATTTGGTACAAGGAATACTCCAAAGTGGAATTATAACAAACAGGTCTAGGATTTATAGATATTTTGCATATGTATCACTTATCAGCCAATCAAAGCTATGAAAGCGAAGAAGAAACTTACGCATAACCTAAAGTGGCTCTGCTTATTAATCCAAGAAGCAAAGAACCTTGAAATAGCATGCTAGGAACTTGCACCAAATCCCCAGCAGCATTTGGGTTTGATGAAAGCAGCAAGCCAACAGCAAACATAGAAAAAGACAATATCGCACCAGCAACTGGAACCGCAAGGGAAATATCAACTTTTGTCTTTTGGTCAAGGAGAATAGATTTGAACTGCAGAAGCCAAGATTTGATGATTTTTAAGCACTAAAAAATAGGCATATCATAAATTTATGAAAAAATAGAACAGACAGATCATAATTCCAATCAACAAAAGTGAAAAGAAAAGGAAAAAAAAAACTCAAAGATACAGGTAGAAAAATTGCATCCATGGATCAAATCAAAAGAGCAAAAAACAGATAACTATCATAACAAAAAAATGCTTTTACCAAATAGAGTTGATCTCATTTATCGATGGTCATGGGACCATTATCTTATTGATGAAAGAAAATGCTGTTAAATGGCAGACTTGAGATAAATTCAGACTCACTAAAAGTTGATACAACAAATTATTTAAAAAGGGAAAATGCTAACCACTGGCCCACGGGCGGTGTTTAATGTTGGTATATGTGTAAAACATACATTAAAATATATAGAAAGAGGGAGAGTGTACGGAAATATATAACATAATAAGAACTTCATTTAAATTAACATCCATCAAGTGATAAGTAGACATAATTACCTGAGTAATTGCACCAAAGCTTCCAAAAGTAATATTAGGAATGAAGAATGGAATGCTTAGTTTTACTTTCTTTGGGAAAGCAGCAAAAAAATGCCCAACTTCCTGCGTCAAGTTAATTTTCTCATTTACATATTCAAAAGATAACATACTACATGAATGACTAATTAGGGTGGAATTAACCTCGAGGAGGAGAAAAAATAAGGTCCAGTCTGGTTAAGTAGGGTATGTTTGGTAACGTTTACGTTTTCAGTTTATATTTACAAAGATTTTATAAACTGGTTTTTGTTTATTTTTTGTTTATTTTTTGAAAAACATAAACTACAAACGCGTTTGGTAATTGACAAAATGTTTAAAAATATAAAAGAGTGAGAAATGGCAAGTGGTGGCAAGTGGCAGCGGAAGACGGTGGTGGAAAGTGGTGACGATGGGTGGTGGGTAGCTGGTGGTGATGGGTGGTGGTGGTGGGTGGGTGGGTGACGGTGACGGTGGCGGGTGGTGGGTGGTAACGAGTTGGTGGTGGTGGTGGTGGTGGTGGCGGGTGGTGGCTGGTGGTGGGTGGTGGCGGGTAGGTAGTGATGGCGGGTGGTGGTGGTGGGTGGGTGGGTGACGGTGGCGGGTGGTAGGTGGTAGCGAGTGGATGGTGGTGGTGGCGGGTGGTGGTGGCAGGTGGGTAGCGGATGGCGGGTGGTGGTGGGTGGTGACAGGTGGGTGGTGACTGGTTATGGTGGGTGGGTGGGTGAGTGACGGTGGCGGGTGGTGGCGGATGGGTGATGGGTAGGTGACGGTGGCAGGTGGTGGGTGGTAGCGAGTGGGTGGTGGCGGTGGTGGTGGTGGTGGTGGCGGCGGGTGGTGGGTGGTGGTGGCAGGTGGGTGACGGATGGTGCGTGGTGGTGGGTGGGTGGATGACGTTGGTGGGTGGCGATTGGTGGGTGGTGGTCGTGGTGGTGGGTGACGGTGACGGGTGGTAGGTGGTAGCGAGTGGGTGGTGGTGGTGGCGGGTGGGTGGCGGATGGCAGGTGGTGGCGAGTATGTGGTGGGTAGTGATGGTGGGTGGGTGGGTAATGGTGGCGGGTGATGGGTGGTAGCGAGTGGGTGGTGGTGGTGGTGGTGGCGGGTGGTAGGTGGTGGTGGTGGGGTGGGTGGGTGACGGTGGGTGGTGGTGGCTGGTGGGTGGCGGATGGCGGGTGGTGGTTGGTGGTGGCGAGTGGGTGATGAGTGGTGATGGTAGGTGGGTGAGTGACGGTGGCAGGTAGTGGGTGGTAGCGAGTGGGTTGTGGTGGTGGCGGGTGGTGGGTGATGGTGGCAGGTGGGTGGTGGTGGATGGGTGGGTGACGGTGGCAGGTGGTAGGTGGTGGTGAGTTGGTGGTGGTAGTGGTGGTGGTGGCAGATGGGTGGCGGGTGGGTGGTGGGTGATGGTGGTGGTAGTGATGGTGGGTGGTAGTGGCGGGTGGGTGGCAGGTGGCTGGTGGTAGATGGTGGTGGCAGGTGGGTGGTGAGTGGTGGTGGCAACTAGGTGGCGGGTGGTGGTGGCGGGCGGTGGATGGTGGTGGCGGGTGGTGGGTGGTGGCGGGTGGATGGCAGGTGGATGGTGGTGGCGGGTGGTGGGTGGTGGCGGATGGATGGCAGGTGGGTGGTGGGTGGTGGTGGTGGTGGCGGTGGCTGGTGGGTGGTGGTGGTGGTGGCGGTGGCTGGTGGCTGGTGGTGGCGAGTGGTGGTGGCAGGTGGTGATGGGGGGGTGGGTGGTGGTGACGGAAGACGGTGGTGGAAAATGGTGGTGGGTGGTGGCTAGTGTTGTGTGGTAAAAAAAAAAAAAAACTCAAAACTCAAAACGGAAACACATTTTTTGTGTTTTCATTTTTTGGCCAAATTTATAAACTGAGATCACTGATTTATAAATCAAAAATTTTACCAAACAAGTTTTTATTTGAGTTTTTAAAATTTTGTAAATATAAACAGAAAACTGAAAACGTAAGTGTTACCAAACGGCACCGTAGCATTTACCATTTACCATTTTTTGTTTACAGAAAATAGGAAACATGTTCATCTTATTTTATTTTATTTTTTTTGCTAAAAACAAATTCAAAAAACATGTTTGGTACACACATGTTTAAAATACCCAAAAACATAAACAAGAAAACATGTTTGGAGATTTGCCAAAGGGTGTGGCCGCCAGAGGGGGTGGGAGAGGGAAGCGGGAATGAAAACTTATTTCCAAAACAAGTGAAAACACAAATTTTGTGTTTCCTAAAATTTTGTAAAATTTGAAAATTGTTTCCATTTTTGGAAATGAAAACAGTTGTCAAAACAAAAACAAAAACAAAAAACAGTAACATAACCAAACATATCCTTAAAACAAGTTTGGTACTTTTTTTTTTTTTTTTTAAATTGTTTTCAAAACAAGGCTCCAAAATAAAACACACATACACAGAATGAGGAGAAAAAAGAGGGGGGGGGGGGGGGGGGGGGGGGGGGGTGGGGGGGGGGGTAGAAGAAGAAGAAGAAGTGTTTTTAACTTGTTTTGGTGTATTAACAATAAGAGGAAGCTCATTAAACTTCAAACTTTCTTGGGAAAGAAACAAAAACATGTTCCTTTTCCTTTTCTTTTTCTTTTTGTTTTTTTTCAAAAAACAAGAAACGTGCAACGAACCAAACAACAACTAAGTTACAATGCAGATCAAAACAAAGTTATGCAACCAATGAATACAACAAGTGCAAGTTATGGCATTCTCTTTTGCAGCATCCATTACCAGTAATTCAATACATATGCAGCTTCTAACAATCTCATGCACAGAATGCACAATGTATACAGTAGGCAGTTAGAGGAAACAATGACATAGACATAAAATTTCAAGGATTGCCAACTCGAGACGAGCGATGCTTTCTGTGAAACAAGCAATAGTAAATAACAAAAGCTGTGACTTTAGATTAGGATATTTCATGGTGAATAGATCCCTCATGAGTACTTCAGTTCATATATCTGTGCACAAAATAAAAACACTTGCATAAAGAAAATATGGGAAGTTTAGTCCCCCGTACTCAACTCCATTATAGAACCAAAAAAGTTCTAAGGAGGTCAGCCAAGACAAAGTGCCACATGATAGCATTGGATAAATGCTACATGACTAATTGGTTGATGACAAGATTTATTGGTGGGAGAGAAAGATCAAGATACATTTAGCTCACAAAAAGGGAGTTTGGTAGCCCAAAAAATAAGCAGCTTTGCTGCGTCTCTTTTTCTTTTTTCCTTTTTTTTTTTTGGTAGCAATTGTTGTGCCGTGTATGAAGCATGTTGGCTATTGCTTATAAAATGGGAGATTGGGTCCAAAACAATGTGATTGCATTGTGTTTTTTTCTTTTTAAACTCCTCTTTTGGTGTTTGTTCTATTGTGCTTTCACATATTCCAATCAAAATAAATGAGAGGGCGTCAAAAATAATCATGATGAAATATAGTTTTTGTCTTACACATTGATACATATAGCTGGCTTTTAACTGAAAGATCTTAATGAGATGGGTTTTACTAAAATAATTGTTTTAAGATGATTAAAAAACATATGATACCAATACAATAGAGTAGAATTCCGTAGAAGTTAAGGCTATCAGGATATGCAATAAAGGTCCACCAATTATTTCAACTGGAGAGGGACGAAATACTGAGAATGTGTGCCTTAGGACCAGTTTATGATTCTAAGATGAGAAGCAGGTGGCCAAAAAAGGGCACATATAGCATTAGACAAAGACCTATTATCTAATGGTTCAAGTCAAAAACTTGGACTTTTACCAGATGAAGTGGTTTAAAACAATTAACAATGTCATACGGAGGAGAATGGGAAAGATGGAGGAATGGATGTATATAACTATCTCGCGGGGCAACTTCTTCTTTTATTAAAAAAATTTACTTACTAGTCTACAGTTGATAAAGGTTAAATGTAGGCTAGTTTAATTTATAAGCTTAAGGCCTTGTAATCTTATGATAAGAAATTATGGATAAAGAAGGTTAAAGGAACTATTTTCCGCATAAAGCCCGGCACAGGAAATAGTAATACACAAGAAACATATTTTTTCCCCTTGAGAAAAAGCATTCAATTAACCAAATCAACAAAAAGATAAAAATTCTTCTTACGTGAAATAGCTGAACCCCCAGAACACCATATGCTAGGGGCAGAGCAGACTCCACAAATGGGAATAAAAGCTGCATATCTGGTGGTTCAATGGCATTTGGATCTGTGAAGTACTCAACTAGCTCTGGTGGAAGCCTATTTATCTGCTTCATGAAAAATGCAATGAATGAACACATATACATGGAATAATCTACTCTATAAAAAGGATTTGATAAATGAAAAGGAGAGCATAAGTACATTTAATACAATAATGTCTAAGTGTAAAAGCAATTAGTAATACCAGAGATGCAATTCCTAGCTCCACCGAGGAGCCAATAGTGGGAACAAATAACAATAGAGCAATCACATAAAATTAGAACCAATTCATTTCCTGCATTTTCAGCTACCAAACAGATTTCATTCCCATCATCCTTTCCTAAATTAGATATAACTTTCAAATCAAACACACTAATTAACCAAAAAAACACAAACTATGAGAGATAGAGAGAAAAAATCTCACCCTTGATGAAATAGAAGCCTTGTGTCACGCCCCGCCGAATCACCAAGGCAGAATGGTCTACCAAGAGGAAATCTCAAGAAGAGAAGACTAGTGGAATGGCTTGAAAGCTCTTGGAAGACTTAAGAAAGTATGGAGACCACAAAGGATGCTAGAGGGTTCTGGAACTCTCTAGAGTGGCAATAAGAAGAAAGGCTTCAAGAGAATTGCCTAGAAGATTCTAGAACAATGTAGAGCTTTGTAGACATTGTATATTCTAGTAGGTTGTATATAACTCTAGAATAGGTCCTTTAGGAAGATAAGGGAAGGATCTAGAATCCTCCTCATACTTTTACTTCTAGAATAGGTCTAGAATAATCCTTAGGCTAGAGAATGGGAGATGTCTCTAGAACACTCTCCATCTTTGTGGTTCTAGAATACTCCATGTAGGCTATATAAAGGGGAGGCCCTCATTTGGCCAAACCAAGTCCCAAGTTACCAAGTGAGCAAGAGTTGTAAAGCATTCAACTAATACAAAGCTAACATTCTCCAAGTGCTCTCTCTAAGTCTCTCTAAATCTCTCTTGTGTGTGTAATCTCTTAGCTCCCTTTCACAAAAGGCTTACTTAGGTGCAAGCAAGGCGTGCTACAAGCATCTAAGGCCCGCACGGTTGGCTTGGAAAGACTGAGGGTTGGTTCAGAAATTCCAAGGTGTAGACACCCCATTTTTGACCGACCTTAAGACTCAGACGTCACCGATTGAGCGCTTGGTGATGTTGCATATCGCGCTTGTTCGGAAGTTTCAGAGTCGCGGCCGTGCGCCCTGCCTCCGGACTTCCGAACCCTCTCCTGTGCCTTGTCTCGGTTTGCGAACCAGACTCGGTTTTCTCTGTTTTCTTTCCTGAGGGAGAGAGAGGTCTAGCAGACCGTCTCTCAATGGCCGTAGGCTACATTTCATGGTCGTAGGCCATTTTGCCCACTTCGGAGTCCGGTTCCTGGTTTTCGGAGCCGTTAGGCCGTGTGCCTCGGTTCGGGACCGCTCAACCATCTCTGTTTTCTCCGGTTTTTGGCATACATCTCTGTTTTATCCTTGTTAGGAACACCTGGGGTCCGAGAACCCCACTTCGGTCCCAAGTACCACTCCCGGTGCTTGACGGCCCATTTCCGGGAACCCGAACCACGCGGTTTGGTCCCCGAGCGCTCGTTTCGTGTTGTTGTCTGATCAACCTTGGCAGGTACCTCTGTTTTACCCTGCTAAGAAACACTGGGGTCCGAGAACCCCACTTCGGTCCCAAGTACCACTCCCGGTGCTTGACGGCCCATTTCCGGGAACCCGAACCACGCGGTTTTGGTCCCCGAGCGCTCGTTTCGTGTTGTTGTCTGATCAATCTTGGCAGGAACCTCTGTTTTACCTTGCTAAGAAACACTGGGGTCCGAAAACCCCACTTCGGTCCCAAGTACCACTCCCGGTGCTTGACGGCCCATTTCCGGGAATCCGAACCACGCGGTTTTGGTCCCCGAGCGCTCGTTTCGCATTGTTGTTTATTCATTTTTGGCATACATCTTTGATTCATCATTTTGAGGAACACTGGGGTCCGAGAACCCCACTTCGTGGCCGAGTGTCACTTCCGGTGCTTCACAGCCCATTTTCGGGACCCCGAACCACGCGGTTTTGGTCCCCGAGCTCTCGTTTTGCATTAGTTTGCTCCGGTTTTTGGCAGGTACCTCTGTTTCATCCTTCTAAGGAACACTGGGGCCTCTGATATCCACTTCGTGGCCGAACGTCGCTTTCGGTGTCTGCAGCTCTCTTTTTCCCGAACCGCGCGGTTCTGGTCCCCGAGCTTTCGTTTTGCATCGTTTTTCGTTCAATTTTGGCAAGTGCTTCTGTTTTATCATTCTGAGGGACACTGGGGCCTCTGATACCCACTTCGGGGCCGAACAAAATATCTCGATTTTGCCCTCAAAATATCTAGATATTTTGCCCTCAAAATATCTAGATATTTTGGCCTAGATATTTTCCATCTTCTTAGCCCTCTTTTTGACCTCTCTCTTGTGCACAATGAAGAGCGGAACCAGCTGGTTTGAGGGAAGAAAAAATGGCTTCAAGAGTTCCATAGCCAAAACCTTCATTTCCATAACCAAAAACCTTGAAACAACTCCAAGTCTTGTTTGATTTCTTCACCAACACCTAGCCTCACCACCACAAATT